>NDXB01003169.1:107959-133406 GCA_002631895.1 Agapornis roseicollis
TTTTTTTAAACATGGCAGCTTCGAAGAGGGCACTCACATACAGTCAGAATAGGAGCCCTTCTCCCTGGTTCTCTGTAGGGGCAACATAGTGTTTCCTTCATTATCCTCAAAGCACCTTTGACTCAGTGCTTTCACTGTCCTATGTTTTTCCCCTTGCCTTCCTTTCCATGTCTTTCTCTTTCACCTTTAATGAGGCTTTCTGTCCCTTCTGCCAATGCTGAAAGTGCCAGCACAGCTTCTGGTAGCCTCTGTCTCCAACTAGACTGGTGCTTGGAAGTATGGCTGTGTATTTCACATCCTTTTGCTGTAGGTAGCTACACACCCTAATCAATACAGAGGAATATCTTTTGTCTTAAGTCTTATTAGAGCATGAAAGTGTGCAAGTTTCCACAATTTCTGTTCCTAAAATATGAAGGAATGTGAAGCTGAATCCTTTATAATAAGGACAATAGGTTTGTAATGTTTTCTTTGTATGTTAAAAATGTATTCAGAAAAATTCCTTGTGTCTTCTAACTGTTACGCTTATACTTGGCATTTCAGAGCTATGTTGTAGTTCCTGTCACCTTTTCTTACTAAGGTTTAGTTTGTTGGAGAAAAAGGCAAAGTCTTGGAAGAGAAATTGTGCAAATCTGATACAAATTTTTCAGGGTGGGAGGGATCTTCTGTTTGTGCTTGCTGATGGAGTTTTTGACTATTGTTATCGCAGTGAATACTGCTGAAATTCAAAACAGTTCCTTTCTTTTTCTTAACAAATATCTGACTTTTATAAAACAGAGGCTCCCAAGTGGTAGTAAGGCAAAATAAGTCTCAGCAAGTGTCTCATTAGCTAAGCTTTCTACTGTTAAAGGAAAATGTATAAAATAGAAATCAATTTTTTAAAAATGTGATCTCCTGCAAATATTAAATAATGATGTAGTTGAAAAGCAGGCAAAGTACAAGGTTCCATGATGGTGTCAGGTTGGTACTTTACTGAAGTACTATGCATCCCTGCTTCATTTGATAGGCAAAATTGGAGGCTGGGCGTGGTACCAGGCAGAGATGGATACGGCATCCCGTTGGCCTGAGTAAAGCTCATGAGGCCACACTTCCTACCAGAGTTTCATATGGACTATGCTTTCATGGGAAAGAGAGAAAAGGTGGTGTAACAGATGTTGGACTCCTAGTCATTAGCAATTTTCACCTTTGATAGCATGAGGCAGTTCCATCTCACAGAAACACAAGTTTATTCAAATTCCTACGCTACCCATATGCCTGTATTTCAAATTTCAATACCTTATTAACTGGTGGAATATGCTTACTATAACAGTAGTAGTGAGAAGTATTTAAGTGCACCTTATGCAGTCAAAGTACACAGTTTTTAATCTGCAAAACTCATCTGCTCAGGAGCTCCCACAAACTACAAAGATTCAGAAGACTCTCATGTTAAGTTTTGCAAGTGTTCACTTTTTGCATTGGGGAAATTGGCATTTCACTGGAAATTTGGAAACTGAAGGACAAGATGTTCCATTGCCTCCTTCCCCACCCCCCTTTTTTTTTTCTTTGCATGCTCAATTTGACTGGATGTAAGGAGTTCATGGGTACTGGTTGCTTTTGCTTGAGTTCATCACTTCACTCTCAAAGCACTCCTGTAGGTTCTGGAAGTTTTAGGTTAAGTTTCTTTCTCTGTCTGAGAATTATTAGTATTGCTTTATCTAATCTGTAAGTCCATTTTGTGAGAAAGGTCTCTATACTGAATCTTAACTTTGAAAGGAAGAATTTTGACCTGTGATTCCCAAAGCTGGTGATGTTTTGTTGCAGCTGAAAATCACGCATCATTCAATGCACAAGTTTTCATGTTTGGGTTATTTTTTCCTGCCTCAGATATGTGCAGGACTACCAGTTTGAAAATGTAAGATCTATCTGGCCGGGGCTGAGGGGAAACCCTTCCTTTCCTTTAGGAGACAGCTGCAAATCTAGAACTGGCAGCATAATCTCTAATGGCAGGCTTTTTAATTTTGAAACAATAAATAATGTCTATAATAAATGTCTAGGGCTGGAAGATGCCTCTGCTGCTGGAGTTGCCACTTTCGTGAGCTTTTGAAGATACTGAGAATTGCAGATTTATATAAAATAATCTATGCTGTCATTGTAATACACTGCATTTTCCTCCTCTAAAAATTTCCCTATTACCAACAAATGAATAATAAAATTCTGGCACAAAATTCAGAACTGTTGGGTTTCTTCTCTGATTTGTTTTTCATGTGGGACATTTCTCTTGTACATGTAACTGACCCTTCTGTGCAGAAAGGTGCTATGATCTGGTGGCTCAATGGCTGGCTTAGAACCAAGAAAACCTGGGTTCTCTTCCTGCAGGTTTACCAGCTATTACATCAAAGAAATGGCAGCAGCAAAACCAGAAAGTGATGACTCCCAAAGCAGAAAAAATCAGGATAGAAATTAATTTGCTCATCTTTGATACCAAGCTTTTCTTCAACACCCACCCTAATGCCTGTGTTATGATGAGGGTTGTATGTGTCATGCATGTAGCAAGTTTGTGTCAAAGCAGATTTTTGTGTTAAGAGCAGTTTTACTTTGTTTTGGAAATCTGTTTCTTGCCATACAAAATCTAATCATGCTGTTCTCTGCAGGAGTGGTTTAGCTAATTCCTCTGTATCTTTTCACATGGAAAAATCCTTGCATTTATATTGCCTAGCAGTGGTGTAGATAGCATGATGGGAAATGCAGCAGGAGAAGCAGCCTCCTGTTACCTGCCATCCATGTCTGCTGCACTACACATTCTCCTTCTCCACATTTAAAACTTATTTTTCAGTGTTTTTCAGATGCTTCTCTGGCTTCCCACATAAATTCCAACAGTATGACCAGATGTCTAGTTCATTTCTCTTGACACACTTTATAGCCCTAATCTGAAATGTTAACACAAGCTACAAAAGAATTATATGCTTGTTGTGTAAATTACTACAATGAGATAGCCAAAGCATTATCTCATGCTAGCCTATAAGTTATAATGCTCCCTGAGGATCCTTAGGATCTCAGGGCTTTTTGCCCATGCCCTGAGATGGGCAAAGAGAATCCTCTCTGGGTAAGAGTGTGTATGTGTACACGATCAAGATGGATGGCATACTCTGAACCAGTTACTGGGGGCTGATGAAAACCAGTTCCTTTAATGGGAAAGGCTGAAAATCAAGTTAATCTGTGGAGTTTCTGGCAGTCAAACCACTCCCACTTCCCCATGTAGGAAATCCTGTGTTTAGAGTGGAGGCTAATTTAAGACCAAAAGTATGTACCTTGATTGCATCTTCATCCAGAAAGCTGAAGGTATCAGCCATATAAGATGTTCTTAAAGAAGAAGAATTATATAAATGGCTTTTAGGAGGAAGAAGGTGAGCATGTTAGTGTCAGCCCAGCTGAACTACTTTGCTATATTTGAAAATCCTGCGAGCTTCAGTGCCTGTCCTGCCTGTTGACAGTATGAGCAGAACAGGGGTCACAGGCAGTGATTGTCTATGAAGAAGAGCAAAAGGTTTATGCCCTGAGAATCTGAATCTAAACTTCACCTTGATAAACTCCTGAAGACTAGGTGTTAGGCTGTGGCTAGAAAACCTGGATTATATACCTGTCAGTGGCCCGCTGATCTCCATTATATTTCATTTTTGTGTGTGGGTGCTTCTGTATTTGTAAAGGGGACCTCCTTTATCAGACTTCCTAAGATTCACAGATGGGAAGTGCCATGTAAAAGTTACATTTTTTTTTTTCACTGCTTGTTATTTCTCCTTCCCCACATCTCACCCCCTCCCCCAAGGCCTGGGTGAGAGTAGAAGCCTGAGTCTGTGTGCTGAAGTTGTATTTTTGTTTTGTTTTGTTTTCCTAACCGCTTCCACATGCAATCAGGTTTTATTGCCAGCTGCTCTCCATGGTTGGTCCCCATGGAACCTAGGCTCCCGTTTGTTGTTAAACTCACAACAGTTGGTTAGTTTCATTTTTTGCAAATGTTAATTTATCAGGTTTGGATTTCCACCGGTTCTTTTTAGCCAGCCAGAAGTGGGCAAGGGAGTAAGAACTGATGTCTAAGAAGGGCTTGTCAGAACCTCAAATTCCTGTAGTGGGAGAAATGGCCAAGTTTTATGGCCATTCTCACATTCTTTCTGTATTGAAATGAAATCTCTTGAAATTTTAATTTCCCACTGAGCAGGAATATGAAATTTCATTTAATTAACGGAAGAAAGATTTTATTTCAAAATTTTAAATAGGAAAGGACAGGGCTCCCCATGATGATCACAGCAGGGAGTCCTTGGGCCCAGACATGCTCACCAGGGAGGCCAGCAAGCTAGCAGGAAACCAGCCAGGTTTCCCTGGGAAGTGTGTCTGGTTGCTGTTAGAAGATTTGATTCAATCAATCTGTTCCTGCAGAATATATATGCATATATTTTCAGGAACTGGCATTTTCCTATGGAAAAACATTTTACTGTTAAAATTGGAGATTAGTGACAGTGCTTTCCAGTCAGTCCTAGCTTCATTGGTGAGAAAGCCACATGTACATTGTAAATATATGTAAATATATGACAACCTAGCATACAGACCTCCAAAATGGGGCCTGTGGATGACCCAAAAGTCTCTTTAAATGCTTTTGCCTGGTTACCTGTCAAACTAAAGCTAGCACTGAAATGAGCAGACCATCAGGATACTTCCCTACTTGCATGGGAAAGCTGTGTGGAAATGCACCATGAGACAAAGCAAAAACCAGCTACGGTGAGAACATCTATTCCTTCTTCATCTTTTGATAGTTCCAACAAATCAATGAGATAGCTGTGAGTCCTGTGCATTTCCCTGTAAGATTTGTTCTTTTGAAACAATCTTCTGATTGTGTGCTTGATACCATGGTACTTATAGCTGGAAGACTTGAGGAACTAGGCATCTACTCTGGGTTTAAGGGCTGGTTATTGATTCCAGGTCAGAGTCCTAAGCACTGACTGCAGTTTCTGCAGCCTGTAGGCTATGCTATATTGGGAGCATCCAGAGACCCAACCATATTTCAGAGGCTAGTGGACAAGCTGCTGTGATGCTGGCATTTGCAGCCTGTGCTAGTGATGGACCAGTGCCCACCTTAAGGGGAACAGAGCAGTGGTGGAAAGAAGGAGGGACTGGGACTAGATGGGGCTGTGTAGCTTCTGGCTAGCTGCACCAGATCTCCTACTGGGGATTCCAGAGGAAAGCACATGGGACAGTTTAGGTGAAATTGGGGCAGAAACAGGGTGTCTGACCCCAGGCACAAGAACACAGTGAACACAATTTCTCCTGTGGTATGGTGGCATGTGTGACGGACAAAGGCCTGTGGGTCTGGTGTACTATTCAGTGTTTGGGAATCTAAACTTGAACCAAAAAAAAAAAATACATTTTTCACACATGCTGTTAAGCAGAGGTGGTTTCTTGAGGAAGTTTGTAGATGGACATCGTTTTATCCTGTATATCATCAGGAAACAATCTGTGAGAACAAAAATCTGTGGTAATGCAGGAAAGTGTTTAACTACTGAATGAGCTGAGGAGACTCTACAGCATTTTCTACTGTTACCCTCATATTGGATCATGCTCTGTTACTGCGGCTGTGGGCTCCTCTAATGGAAAACCGGGTTTATGTGTTTGTGCCTTCCTCTGCACCAGATTGCCATTACTTAGAGCCATGCATCCAGTGCTTCCAGCTCCATTTTGCAGGCAGGAAGAGGAGCTCTGGTGGAGTGTGAGGCTGATACATGGCCTTGCTTGGTAAGGCAAATGTGGGTGGGAGGAGTAAGGCTGGAGGTCATTGTGTGCAGATGTGGTGAGGACACTGATGCCCTGGGAAGACAGCAGTGCCACTGCTTGCTGTGAAGGTTTTAGTTTTCATAACTGCATGAAATAGTCTAGTTTCTCTGTCAGGCAGGAAAGAAAAGATTCCTTGGCTTTCTGAATTTTTTACACATGGAAAGCTGTCATTCTCATTGTCCTGGCTGGCAGGATCTGTGTATAGTTCTCATCTGGATCGTAGTCTATATTTTCGTGGAAAGACAGCTCTTTTGGAAATATCATCTCCCATGGCACTGAGCCCCACTAGTGATTCAGTGCTGAGTCAGAAGAGAGAGTGCCATTTGCTGGATCAGCCACAGAGCTGTGGTACAAGCTGTTTTCCTTGTCTGCCTCCATCAAAATAATGACCAGACATGTAGATCTACTCAGCTTGCTAGGGAAGATGAGATCATAGCTAAAGAGGTGAAAGTCACATTAGGTCATATTTGCAATGAGAAAAAAAAGCCCTATTTTCATAGACTTGCTTGTTTGTACAGGATGTGAAGGGAGGTATGATACAGGGCACCCGGGTTTGGAGTGCTCTGGATGCTTCTTTTAGAGTTTTCCAAAGGAAAATAATCATTCACACCTCAAAAATGAGAATACACAAGTACACTTTTGGGTCTTTCAATTGAACTATTATGCTAACATTCTGTCTGGCTCTGACTCTGGTGTATTCCCTGCATGAGTCTCCTTCACAATGGTAGTTTTTGGTTTTTTTTGTGGACTTGTTTATTTTAAATTTACCATCATATTAGCTGCAGTTCTTGTCATAGGGAGTAGAGGAAGGTGCTAAAAATTATTTCATGACTATGTAAGAGTCAGCATATTATTCACCTTTCTAATATAAAAATCATATACTGACTTGTGGGGAAGACACAATATGGAAATGCCACATTAAAAGAAAGGAATGATCCTGAAAAAGGTAATTTTAAGTTGAACTTCACAAAGCAATTTTTTTTTTCAGATCTGTTATTCTGCTAAGTATTTCTCTGGAAAGGGGACTGAGAGAAGATCCTTAACACAGAATTTGACTGCACTTGCATGGAGTGTACTCCTTTAGTAACCGTGCAAGTAATCACGTCCCTCTCACTGCTGGTGTCTGTGATCACAGCCAGAAGAGCTGAATATTTGCTTATTATGTATTCAATTCCATGATAAATTTACACAGGGGCAACTGTTCATCCAGTTACCCATCTGGTTTTGGTACTGGGCTGCTACATAGTGGCCTCCTTCATAAACCTGGAGAATGGAAGGATGGAGAAGAGAGGGTGTCAAGTGGAAAACAGGAATGAACAATTAAAATCTTCATTATTCAGTTTATGGCATCTGTTAATTCTTCACTGGCTGACAAAGCAGAATTAAATTTTGTGCAACTCAAAACACAAACAAATCACAGTAAAAAGGAATATAGGAAATAGGCTCTTCTAAGAAATTCGAAAAGGAATTTCTATTAAAGTAGAAGAGTTTCCTCTGAAATACTAGTATCTGTTTTCTTTGCTACCTTTTTTGTCATTTCTACATACAAACAACTTTGAATTTCTTTCTTTTAGCTGAGCTCAGGTTAGAAGGAAAGGTCACAAAGAGGTGTATTGGAATGAATGTTTCATCACTTCAGGCTCAAGCTTGATGTTCAAATTGGTTGGTTGGTTTTGTGCCAGTTGTTAATGGAAGTGCAGCCCCTCTGTTGTGCTGACCTGTGTGCCCAGCTGTACCCTGTGCCTGTGTGTGTCCTGACTCCCTGCTCAGCAGTGCAAGGCACTGCTCCTGACTCACACCAGGATGGCTGCTAAGGCATTTTCCCAATTTGCCTGTGCACATGGCCGCTTCTCATCTAGCTGTCCCATGGTCTACAGCATGGTGCTCAGGAGATGGCTTGTCTGAATAGCTTTCCCCTTCACCTCCTTCCTGTCTGGATCTGCAAGGGAAGAGGAAAGCTCCCCCTCAAATTGATGCTTCACTGATGAGAAGAAATCCAATTTTCCAGCTTGAGAAACCATCTTGTACAGAATCATTTTCTACCTTTTACAGGTAGAAAATCAGGAGAAATCCTGTTTTGATCTAGACCTACAACCCATGTGATTTTAAATTCCAGCTAGAGCATTCCTTTATACATGTTCTTCCTTTGTAAAACATCCAGGAGGGAGGTGGGAATGGAACTTATTTCATGCCTGAGGAACCTACTTGGATCAGTACTTTGCAACTATGATAAAATGTGTAGTTTTTTGCTACCCTACAGGTTGAGATTTTGACACCCCATATGCCTGCCTTGTTCCTGTAAGCATGTAACCCACTGCAGGTGGTCAGCCTTGGAGACTGCAGCTTTGGTTCAGTTCGTGCATAGCTGCCCATGACAGCCTTCTGTAAGAAATGATCTGAGGTGATAGAAAGTCTTTAAGATCTTCCATATGACAGTGGGTGGCAGCCTGACTTGCTGACATGCACTTTATACGTTGGGATCCCTTAAGTGAAAGGTAGTATTTAGGAAGTTTAGACATCAGTAGTGTATGTGCCTCCAGTCAGACCAGGTACATACCAAGCTCCTAGTGTTGATTATGGCACTTCAATCATTAATTAATGTCAAGTCAGAAAGCAGAGAGCTAGGAAAATGAACTATCCATGAGAAAAGATTTTTAAACCCTAAAAATAGTTTCATGAGAATATATGGTGAGCTTAGATCTATTACTTTATTTAATTGTCTGTGATAGAAATGTTCTGCACCTGTTATAAGAATAAGCAGCCTGTGCCTTTTGATTTGTCATGGTGTAATAAGTCTGAGGCTGTTTACAGTAGGTGGATGTGAAATACATTTCTGCAAAAGCTCTAGGATCTTCAATTTTAACACATGCACATTAGCGCTATTAGTAGAGCAGTGAGTGTTTACTTTTGAAATTATGACTTCTTTGTCATTGTGCTTAGAAGGCTGGGTTTATTTTGTCATAAATACAAATGCAGGCAGAGATGAGTAAGTGACTGAGGCAGTTGTTGCAGGCAAAACAGCCCCCGCTCAGGGAATTTTTATTTAATCTAGTTTATTGTGAACTAACACAAACATCAGATCACACCATTTCTGGTGTTGAGAAAAAGGAGGACAAAGCCAATTAAATAAACACTTACTAAACAGCTTTGCTCCCCCTTCTCCAAGCTCAGCAGAAGCCGAACACCTATTGTCCCTCCTTTCAGTCTCACCTCCCTGTATTTTCACCATAGGTTACACTCAACCCACTCCAGTCCCTGCAGCAAGGTAGGGAGTACAGGGTTGTGGGAGGGTTGGGAGCATGTGCATAATCATTACTTTTTGGCTGCTCTTTGGCTTCTTCAGGTTTTTCTGCTGTTCTCTTTCTCAGTGTCCCTGCCTGGCACAGGTCACCCATGGACTGTATCTCCTCAGGGATGACCCTACTAAAGGTAAGAAGAAATTAACTTTTACTGATCATCATTCAGAGAAACAAGTGGCTGGATATAACGAATGAGAGACAGGTAACTGAAACTGTCATAAGGTGACTTGGGCCACCTGCTTCCCAGATATGCATTTTCAATGAAAACAACCACTTTCTGCAGCCTAATATATGTCTCCTAATGGTTTGCTTATCTGAGAAATGGAGAACAGGATAATTTTAAAAGAAAAAGTCCATACTGGGCAAGTATTTACACTGCAGATCCCAAACGAAAGTAACAGAGAAACCTGAATCTCGTATTTAACTCAATGAGGTTTTCAGTGATCCTCCTCATGAAAATACCAATGCAATTAGCTGAAAAAGTTGGTGTGTTTTGTTGTTATGTTTTGGTTTGTTTTTTGTTTTGGTTTTTTTTTTTTTTTTTTTGTTTGTTGTTGTTTTTTTTTTTTTTGTTTTTGTTTTTTTGTTTTTTTTTTTTTTTTTTTTGTTTTTTTTTGTTTTTTTTTTTTTTTGTTTTTTCTAGTTTTTTTTTTTTTTTTTTTATCTATGTCCTGCACTTCACAAATGANGTTTGTTGTGGTTTTTTGTTTGCTTGCTTTTGTGTTTGTGTTTTTTTGTTTGTTTGTTTGGTTATTTTTTTTTCCTTGTGAAATCTGATGTATTTTCTACATGGAAATTTGCCCATGTAGTACCTTTCTCAAGAAATTTCATGAAGAGTTTAAAAAACATATTTCTATTTCAGAAACTGTTTCAAAAATAAACAGAAATGAAAAGAAATTGCATATTTTGCTTGAAATTTGATTTCATCTTTCATATTTATTCTGTTAGTAAAATTGTGATGAAACTTCCAGCACAGAGACCAGGTGGTTTTCCTTGTATCTCATGTAATTTAGGTAAATGACAACTAAAACCACTTTGTGATCAGATGAACATTTGTATTCCTGGCTGAAAAGACTGTGAAACTGCCACTTTCAGCTCCACCAAGATGTGCTCGTTGCAGTGTGGGTACAGTCTTGATCTTCAGCAAGAGAACCAGTCTCATTTGCATCCTAGCAAAATAGGGACCATCATGCAATAAATTGCTGCCTCTCAGCTGAGGCATGGTAGGCCTTTGAGCTGAGGAAGAACGGTGTTTGGTACCTCTGGAACAGTGTCATGACAGAGAGTTTGACTGTGCCATGACTTTGCATTTCAGCTGTTAATAAATAATGTGGTAAACAAATATTACAGATTTTGAAGCTGCAGTGCTGTCCTTCCTCACAATCTGCCCTTCAGTTGCTCCTATGCAGTAATTTGTGCAAGCTTGAGGAGGTTTCTTGCTTTCTATGCAGTATGTTTTTCTTGCATAACTTACCATTTCTATGATGCCCTTAATGACACTTAGCTTCTTTGTTCAACTGGAAATGGGGCTATTCTAGATATAATTTTGAGAAATACAACTTAAAAAACCCCCAACCTTAACTGTAGTATGCATTCAGTGTCACCAGTGTCACAAAATGTTCCTCTGATGAATTTTATTCAATCTAACTAATGTCTTTGTTGCTGTCCTAATCTCTTTGCCATCAGTCACAATGATCTAATCAATTTAGAAATCAGGTGAGTGCTGGAGGAGTCACTTGTCAGAACAAGCAAAAGTAAATGTGGAGCTCCAAACTAGATACAACATCTATAAAGATGTACATCATAGCTAATGGCTTTTCATGATCCTTGTGACTTCAAAGATATTGGCAGGTGAGTTTTAGCTTGTTCAAATTTATGAAGCAATATCACCTAATTTATTTAGTTTGAGGCATTTCTGAAAGAAGGAATGCAAGTATTAACTAATGGTTTGGGATTATTTTTTTTTTTATATAAGGTGCATCCTATTGCATAATGCGTGAGTGCTATCCTTTGTAATGCTACTTTTATAAAAATACCATTTTTCACAGTGTGTTGCTGTTATTCCCATGTCCCTCACTTTTGCCGAGAAGCCCACGCCTGTTTAATGTAGAGAATGGCTCTAGAGAACTGCATTTCAGGGGCTCTCGGGCTTTTGTGGCGGTACAAAATGGAGCTAACAACAATATTTTATCTGAAGGTAAACACACATGGGCAAGACCCATTTTAACTGGCTGGATGTCACTATGGATGTAGACATCCAAAGGGACACAACTGAATTAAGTAAATCACCTCACCAAATCTTTTTCTTTAAAACATTAATTATCATCAATCCTAGATTGTTCCCCACCCACCATTTCCTTTAAGGACTGCAGAGCAAAGATGATCCTGCCTGCAGTGATGGCAATCCACGTCTTGTTATTGAATTTATTCAAATCTTTTTTCTCTTTTGCTGCAGATTATTACTGCTACTGGTTATGTCCTTCAGAGTGTAACTCGGCAATCTGAGTTGTTTAGGGAATATAGGGGTAATTTACACTTTGTAATGAAAATGAAACTCTTTAAAATTCACTATTGGGAGTCTTCAAGTGGGACTTCTGCTGGACTCTCTACAAAGATGGTCCTGCCCCAGGGAGAAAATGTAGATGAGTATAAGCATGCAAGTAAGTGGTTTCCACATTTGGTCATCAACTGATCATAAAATGTGGAAAAACTTACAAAAAGGAATGGTAAGAGTGCTTTTAGGACTGAAATTTTCCAACTTGTGAGAACCGTGTTGTTTTGCATCCTGGCAAATCACAATGCAACTTTAGTTTTTTTTCTTCCTTAACCAATCTGCTTGTTCGTTGCCTCACTGGCTGAATGTGTTTGCTTTATATGAGGAAGAAATAAGTGTGTAGGGTATGGTGGTGTTTCTGTTTAAATTTTGTGAGGTTAGAAGCAGGTGTTTTGGAACTGATTTGTTATTTAGAAGGTGTGACAGTGAGCTCCTGAGCAAAACAAGGAGAAAAAGAAGGTTGTACTTCTTTGAATGAAGCCCTTATTTATAGGGGCAGCCAGAATGAAGGCTAGGATTTATTCACGTAGGAAAGTAAATCGTGCATGTTAATACGTACAAAAGAAAAGGGAAAGGAGTTGAGCCATGTAGCAGTGAAAATGTGAGATGTCTCTGTAAAAGGCTGTTTTTTAATTTTGTACAAATATGGCACAGTGTTGACAGCTCTCATGACTTCATGCGATACATGTGATGACAGAACTTTGTGTTGTGTGACTGTGTATTTTAGCATGCATTTATACAAGAAAAAGATAAACACTCAGGTTTTCTTGAAATTATGAAACATAAGGGCTCCAAATTAAATGCCAAATAAAAATAGCCCACATTTCCCTTCAAACTGTTCTGCTTTGCAAGCCATGTTCCAGTCTAGGCAATTCCTCTGGTTTTAATGGCATTCCTCCTCCTGACCAGTGAGATCAGTATTTGAGATCCCATACCATGTTGGAATGGTAACATGGTAAGGAAGTTGCAGCTTGATTGCTTGCAGTTAATTGATACAGTAATTCTGTATCTTACACATTTATCTCTTCTGTAGTACTGGCTAGTGTAGGAATGAGAAGGGAGAGGAGAAAAGCACCCCTTGGGTAAGAAAGTGAAGTGTCACATTTTGTGGTGCTGCTGAAGAGCTTCCTGGTGGTCTGCTGGCAACAGAATAATTTGCTACTTCTAAATGTAAGAGTAAAAATGCTATTAATGGTGGGCTGTTATGTTAATTTAGTAATTATTTAGTGGTTTCTAATAGGTGTTTCTACTGGAGGGAAAAAAAAAAGGATTTAGATCCAGCTATGTGTGTTCATAAATATGGAAGAAAGGAGGATTTCTACCTGGATGTATTTTTCTAAGTGGATGGACTTTCTAAGAACCTGATTTATGGAGAAAAGATGATGATAACAGACTTCTTTAAGCTTTTTCCTTTTGGGAACCCAAAATCACTAATTCTACCTGTTGATTTCTTTATTTCTGTTGGCCTTTTTTAAAAAGAGAACATAAAATAACTCAAGTACACTGTGTGTTAGTGTTCCTAAATGATTGAATTCTGCACTTAATTCATGAGAAATCAGGGTAAAAAGCTCTTACTGATCAGCATTCATTTAAACAAATCCCTGGAAATAATGGAGGCCAGATAAGGGAGAGAAAGAAAATTGAAACTATATGAGAAGTGGCTTTCTGGGGCGGCTGCTTTCCCAGATGCATGTATGCAGTACAAGTAGCCATGTCCTATAACCTAATTTATATTTCTTACAGGTCATCTCTTTGGGAAGTAGAAAGTAGGTTGATTTTAAAAGGAGAAGCCTGTGCTGAGGAAGCTAAAGTCTGGTCTTGCATTTCTATTGTATGTGGCAACCCGCCTTTTGGCCTTAAAAATTTGGCTGATCTAGAAATGTGTTATGCAAATGGGTAGCTTGAACTGGTGAGGACAGAGGAATTCCTTTGGAGTTCAGGCAACTGCAGTGGGTTGTGTGATTCCTGCACAAGGAGATACAGGGTAGCTGTATACTGAAGAAGCACAGGAAAATATGTATGTAGTTAGGAAGTTTTACAGATTCAGGTAGGGGAATTAATGTTAGGTTTTCAAAAATACTGAAGGTAGCTTTGGTACCTCAGTTCATTATCTGGCGCTAAATTCTTACACAGCATATGATGCTCTTTATGTTACAAGAAAAAATATTGGCACCAAAGCATGCTCCTACCTTCCTGTAGTGTTCTAAATTTCACTATTAGGTTTTTTTATAATGTTCTGCTGAACTGAGCTGTGTCTTCGAACAGGACCGGTAATTAAGTTATCCCTGAAGTGTATTCTGGCTCCAGATATATGCTACATTCATGAAGATCACAGTACATTCTTGAAATAAATGAAGTAGGTTTTCCAGAAATCTACCTGCTGAAAAAATATATTATTCATTGACAGCTAGCTTAACCAGTCAGATTTGTGTTGTACATATACCTTTTTGTCTTACTGTGCTCCTATTGTTTTATAAAATGAATTGCAGATGTCTGAGGCTTAAAAACTTACCAAATACATGTTGATATGCAGGGAAATCTAGGAAAGAAACCAACACAAGTAGACATTTTTGGAACTCACTGCTGTTATATCATTGAATAAAACCAATCTGATATCTTTAGTGAAATTAGACTGTCTGAAGGGAGAAAACAGCTCATGTTTATACTGTGGAAGCATAGGATAAGCTGTCCCAAAATTCAGGGTATAAATTGTTTTGCAGATAAGGGTCTAGAGGAAAACACCCTCTTTTTCCCCTTTCCATATCCTGCAGGACGCTATAGAACAACTAGAACTGAGGGGGGGAGAGGAGGGGGGGGACATGACAGAGAATTAGTCCTTTCACTGAAACATCTGGAATTGGTAAATATCTGAGGCAGGAGAACCTCTTAGAACAGAGTATGAGGGATTTCCACAGTGGAACAAACCAGTTTTTATTCTTTCCTTCTTCTTGTTCTCAACTCTGTTAAATGAAAGATTTTAAGACCAGAAACATAGAAGTGTGTCTGTGCTTAGGGAAGATTTAGAGTAAGAACTTCAGCCAAAATAAATATCATAAACCAGACAAAGGATTTGTTTATTCAGGGTGGGATGGAAGAAGAAAATACATATTGAGGGACATGAGACCATTTGATCTTTCAGATACTTTGGATCAACATTAGTAATGGCAAAATAGAGTGGAAGTTTGTTCTAGAGGGTAGAAAAGCAGGGGAAAGAGGGAAGGGGTTGGTATGTCTTGGAAAGATGTTTCCCCAAACATGAGTTAAAAATGATGAATAAATGATAGATACTTGCTTATTACTTGGAACCAACATTTCTTTTTGTCTTTATTTCACTGTAATGGGTTTCAAAATTAACGTATTCAAAAGTGCTAATTTTTATAGACCCTTCTGTTTTCTCACTATGAAGTTAATTCCGAACAGAATACCTGAAACTTCTCAAGTGTCAAGCAAATCAGACCTGTGCATGAGAAACTCCTCAACTGTAGTAATTTTACATGGATTATTTGGCTTGCATTTATTATGATTTTTGCATGATTTTCTGATGAGTCCAAACAGAAAAGATTGATTCTATGGCAACACTCTTTTCCAGTAGAAAAAAACTGGTCTTTGTAGAGATACACTAATATGATAATTTTCCTGCAGGAAAATGGTTTGTCTTGATCTTATTCCATCAAGGCTAAGTGGGAGAAAGCAAGCTGAATCTGCCTCAGCTGACTTTCTGACTGAAACCTGCATACCAGACTTAAGGAATTTATTAAATACAGCTTGTGTGGTATACACTATACTTTTAAGCTTCCTGCCTATCTCCTGCCAAAAGCAATTTAATTTGGTGTACTGTATTTCTCAGACTCTCCCTGCTCCCTTCTCTTTAATGTATCTGTATTTAACAGCAGCATTATTTTGTAAATATATGTATGTGCTTAGCACAAACTGAACTAGAACTGGCTGTACTGGAGAAGCTGGAGTTCTCCTTATACATCTATTAAAAGCTTTTTTTTTTCCCCCTAAGAAGTTCCAAAAATATTTTTCTGCTGAAACTCACTGTATGTGGTTTCAGTGGTAAATTGTCTTGATTTTCTATAGGTTTGCTAAATAACATTTCATTTCTATTGAAATTGTCATGTTAGATACAACCTGATTCTTTTTGTGAATATCCTGTTCTCAAACTTCTATCACCATGTTTATTATAAAGTACTATTATCAAATTAAGCTGTTACGATTTAAAAATGTCAAAAAAGTTTTTTTTTCTTTCATACATAAAGTAAATATTGTGACAGCTGTCATAGCCCAGCCGTCTTCATAATCCTTATTGTGGGATTTCATATTTGTGAGATTTTTCTGCCTGCAGCTTTGATTTCATGGGCATAGGTCTGCCTGGGTGTCTGATTGCTGTTGACTCCCTGGGCTTATTACTATTAGGTTGAGCACACTAGCCTATATATATGACTGTGTGGGAGCTGACTAGGGCCAGGGCAAGAAAGTTGGTGCCTGTCTTCAAGACTGTGAGGATATAAACACAAAATTCTCACAAACTTCTGAATCATTAGAGCATTTACTCTGAGTCTCTTTATAATACATGCACACAGCAGCACCTGTACCCTTTGCATTGGTCCAGGGATTTCTGGTTGATTATTGACACAGTTATTGTGAGCCACTTTGGTCAAACTTCCAGCTAGGATGTTTGCTTGAGATACAGGTGTAAGACTTGACTAATATCAAGTCACCTAAGACTACAGCCTGTCTTTCTCCTAGAAGCTTTGGTTGAAACGTTCTAGGAAAGAAAAGTAATCCTCTGTAGAGTTACATGATCCTCTAGAGACCAACTGATGTGATATCAAGAAAGGGCAGCTAGCTGTAATTACTGCTTACCAGTTCAGGAGAGAGTGAAGTCAAATCTGTTTATTAATCACTTTCAGTGCTCCAGTGAAGTGCTTTTATTTTGATGCATGTGAGAATTGCTATAGAAATTAGAGTATTTTGTATTCTCAGAGATATTGCAAGTCTCCATACACACGTAAAGCAACAATTTGTCTGTTTCCAGGTGTAATTTTGTTAGACATGATGGAGACTACTGTTCACACTTGTAAGAAAACTGGTTATTTCGAAACTGCTGAAGAACTAGCAAAAGGAGTTCAGAATAAATCAAACAACCCCCCTGGAGTAATACAGTGGCTAATTTAAAACTGCAGCTAAAAGTAAACTCCTATTCTGACAGAAGTATCCAACGTAGTTGGTCTCTATCTTTAAGGCAAGAAAGGATGCAGAGAACTAAAACCTACAGTGTTTTAGACCCAGAAACAGCTAATGAAGCACAGCTAGTGATTGTGGCTTGTTACAATGCTTTAATGTTAAATAAGGCTGACCTGACAAGCTAGAATTCCTTTAGAAACCATCTATAATCTATTTACATTACCACTAAAACTCTGCAGCACTTAGCTAATAATTAGGAATTCCTCTGGTTTTTGCTGTATGAGTCATTTCATAGAATCATAGAACAGTTAGGGTTGGAAAGGAGCTTAAGATCATCCGGTTCCAACCCCCCTGCCATGGGCAGGGACACCTCACACTAAACCATGCCACCCAAAGCTTTGTCCAACCTGGCCTTGAACACTGCCAGGGATGGAGCACTCACAACTTCCTTGGGCAACCCATTCCAGTGCCTCACCACCCTAACAGTAAAGAGCTTCCTCCTTATATCCCATCTAAACTTCCTCTGTTTAAGTTTTAACCTGTTACCCCTTGTCTTATCACTACAGTCCCTAATGTAGAGTCCCTCCCCAGCATCCTTATAGGCCTTGGTTTAAATGCAGATACCTCAAGTAGGTCTGAATGATTTCACTGGAATCAGCAAATTAACTAGACCATTTAATCTTCTCAGATGCATTTACATAGCTATAGGAACTGTGGCACAGGCATTTTGAATGTTAATTGGAGATTTGTAAATATGAAAGTTCTTCTCACTTTTGTAAAGGTCAGCAGAACAAATGGTACAATTCACGTCACTTGAAAAAAAGTGTCAGAAGTGAAAAAATAGTATTGAAATGAATAAACATGTGAAGAAATTAAGTGAAATGGATACATGATTTGCTTGGGGATGAGGGATGAACAACTAGTGGGATCTATACAAGGAAGTCTATTGAAAATGCGGAGATCAGTTAGCCTTCTCAGCCTAGGTTTTAAATAGACAATTGCTCTGTAACAGCACACCATTTTTTTTCCTTTTTTATTGTATGTGTGGTCATTGGTCAACCAGCATTTTTAAATGAGTAACAGTTTATGTTGCACACTTTAAAGAATTGATTGTGGGGCGCAAATAAGGAAAACCTTACAACTGCAGTCTAAGGGTAAAATATGTTATAACTAGTAAGTGTTGCAGATCCCAGCACTTTTCCATTGACGGTAATACAGGTGGGCTTGACAACTGCAAAAAGCAACTAAATGTAGGGTGCACTGAATGATTGTTTAAGTATGTACTTTGAAGTAGTTCCTATTCTTTCACTTCCAGGAAAAATAACTTTCTCTGATTGTCCTCTGATGAGTCCCTTAACGCTACATTTTCACTATTTTCCTCTTTTAATGTTCTGATTTTGTTGGTTGGTTGGTTGTGTTTTGGTTTGGTTTGGTTTTTTTTAACTTGTGGGGGGTTGTTTGGGGGTTTTTTGGAGGGTTGGTTTTTTTTTTTTTTTATTTTTTTTCTTTTTTTTGTTTTTTTTTTTTTTTTATTTTTTTTCTTTTTTTTGTTTTTTTTTTTTTTTTATTTTTTTTCTTTTTTTTGTTTTTTTTTTTTTTTTATTTTTTTTCTTTTTTTTGTTTTTTTTTTTTTTTTTTGTTTTTTTGGGGGTTGGTTTTTTTTTTTTTTTAATTTCTTGCTTGTTTTTGTTTTTCTTTTAGCCTTTCTTTCATGCAGCCACTTCAGAGCCACTTTCCTCTCTCACTGGCCCCCAGGGTCAGCAGCATTTGTAGGTCAGCTCTGCTTTGGGCAGACTGGTAAGGAATCTCTGTAGGTAGGAGAGCTGGCTGCTTTTGTCTGGAAGGAAGTGCTGCAACCACTTTATTAGAGCAGCTTACATTCTCACCTGAGGAGCTACCAGGGGTTAAATTGGTTCTGTTGAGCTGCTTATGGATTCAGAGTCCTGTATGTAGCCAAAGTGCTTTTAACCAGAACAAATGCTTCACTTTCTTGCTTATTTGAAGTCTGAGACTGAGGCCATCTGCTCTGAATGAATCTTCAGATGTCATTAGTAAAATATCGGCAAGGGATATCACTCAAGACTGGAGTGCCCTTGCTCTAGTTTCTGTGCAAACACAGACAAATATTCCCTGCCCCAAAGAACTAAATGGGTAAGACAAAGCAAACAGAAGCACCTGGAAGGGAAGGAACTTGGTTGCAGTCACACAGTGAATCAATCCTTGGCAGATGTTGAGGTCTCTTGAGTTTTATGTGATTGATTTTTTTTAAAGAAATGCAACAGTGACTTGAAATTATATCCACAATGTCAAAAATACTCTTTATATTTCTGTTTATTGGGCCATAGCTGGAAATACCCTTTCTGCTGTTATCAAGGGATGTCTCTGACCTCTGCTGCAGGCCATAATCTCTGTCACCTGCCCCTCTTCCCTCACCTACCCTGTGATCTAGGCAAGGTGTGAAATAGAGCATTTGTTGCCTTATATCAATAAGCCATTTAACACCTTACAGTGGCCTAATTTATGAGATGGTAACTATTTTGCAGACCAGAAATGTGGTCAATTTTCTTTAACAATGAACAGATGAGAATCAGTTTACCTAGTGTCACAGGTAGGTAAGAGGAATAGAAACAGCAGAAACCACTGATGTACGGTTTTTTGATAATGCTTTTTCATCTGGTTTTCAGTTACCTTTTTTGTGTATTTGTTTCCTTACCCCACTTCCCATCTCTCATGGTGGTATTTTGGAGTGTTACTGTACACCTTTATGTAGGAGATCTCACTAAGGCGAGTGAGTGGAGCTGTAGAAGTGCCAACCAATTTGCCTTCTAGTGGAACATGCAGAACTTTCCGCCTTCAGTGTGGCTGTGTTGCTTGATCTTTCATGCTTGGCACTCTCTCTCATACAATTATGTGGAAAAATAATAATTAACACATTCGGGAATATACACACATATATATATTTAAGATTTGGGCCAAGATTTGCATATTTAAGCTTAGATTTTTAAATCAATTTGCTTTATAGTGATTAGGTCCCTGTGATCCTTTATAGTGATTAAGCACTTCGGGGCCCCACTCTTGCAATGGGAAAGCCATTACAGGTTGAAATGACAGCAGCCTGTGGCAAAGCTCAAGGCAGTAGTGCAGATTCAGGAACTGAATATGTGTCCATACACCACAACAGTCCAGAAGCACAGACAGCAAATTGCACCCCGTAGGCTATATCAGCCTGCACTGTCCCAGGACTCTCAACAGGACTAATGAGACCAGAGTCAGTACCATGACAAGATGGATATGCTGGTGCCTGTCCCATATGTTGTGCACAGGCTGCCAGCCCAAGGTCCTGTAGCATGCTCCTGCAATGCATGGCAAAGACATGCTGTCAGCCACCTCACTCTGTATACTGCTGGCTTTGTTTGGAGTTTGAAAAGGGCATCCTTCCATCTCCAAAGGTTCCCTTGGCCCAGCAAAAATGTGGCATTCCTTATCCTTCTTACAGCCATTATCAGCTAAAATCAACAGTTTCTATTCTGCAGTAAAAACATACTTTCAGATTCACTTTATGTAAGTACAAATCTTTATGTGATGTCAACAGTACATAGGTTGTATTATTGCCATGAGGAAGTCAACAATTCTGGAAACAATTGAGTACTAATGCAAACTAACCCTTAATCAAACACATTTTGGGCTCATTAGCCTCACAGTGGTTGAAGCAGAATAAGGCATCTGCTTCTAGTTTCTTTCCTAAATCTGTAAGAACTATTTTAATGTATGTAATCATGATAGAACCGATGTTGTGGCATTCTGTCACATCAGCTGACTGGTTCTGCCTGTTCTCCGGTAAAATAATCCACTTTTTCTACAGTAGTGTGAGGATTCATCTGCAGAAGTAGCTTTATTCAGGCACTGTAAAATGCATAAGTGACCATTTTTTAATTTAGTAGCATTTAGAGGTCTAAGTTATGGTCAAAGCTCCATTGCACTAAGCATGATACAAACTCACAGTAAGGGATGGCTTGATGGGAAATTTATCTAAGTATGCAAGAATAGCTTGATTTAAGTGGTGAAATAGAAGTGCAGAGAAGAAGAGCATTCGCCAAAGTCACATTTCAAGACAGTAGAAAAGATAAAAATTTGAACCATAGTCCTCATTCAGTGTCCTATCCAAAACCCCTGTTGTTTTCCATAATTAAACTATTAGACAGTAAGATCAGCATTTAAATGAAGACAAGGAATAAATAGAATTGCACACCTCAAATCACCATTCTTCTTTTTGCAGTACTCTGAACTTCTCTTTGCAGTTGTCTGCCTGGTATTTGGGCAAGGTGCTGACTTGAGGAATGTGGGCTTTCACTCTGCCCCAGTTACGGGCTTTTAAATCTTCCTGTTCTTTCCAGCATGGAGACTTTCAATTGCCTGTCTGCTTCTTTCTGGTGGGAGAACTGACTGCTGTTTTGTTTCAGGACACACGTACTGCATGGTTTTTCACATTGCTGATGCATCTTGCTTCTTTTGATGATTCCAGCCCAGAGTAGCTGGGTTCTTTTCCCTGTCTTTGGCATTTTCCACAGACTGCCTATGTGCTCAAGCTTGGTGATTTCCATTTCCCAGTTACCCTCACTTCTAACCCTATTGTTGTGGCTGCCTGCTATTACTCAGCTGGTACCTTTTCCATCCTGTGTTTGCTGATCTGAGAGTTGGACCCAGGTTTCCTATTTTTGTGTGGTGTCCTAGGGGTGGGCTTTTTTTTACTGTAGGGAAGTTCTTGTGTCTGGGGCTCTCCTGGTGCTGAATCCTGGCCGTTGCTTACATCTGGGACTGCTGCTCTTGGAGGACAAAATCCTGGGATTGCAGTTCTGGGTATGGGTTGCCCCAAACACCCCAAAGAAGGGGCCGCAGCCTGGGGATGCTGAGTTAAAGATTTCCAATAAGTTATAGTTGGTTCAGGATAACTGTCCCTTGCTTCTGTGCCTGTCTCTGCCTCTTCTGACCAGAGGAGGTCAATTGAGGCTCTTTGCCCCTGTTGCTTGTAGACAGAGTATTCTTCACCTTGCTTTTTGTATTGCTTTTTGTAGATTGTGCTTTGTATTGTGGTGCCTCACTCTCAGACAGGCGCTGGTCCTCTGCCCTGTTCTGTGCAAGTGTGTGTGGCACGAGTTTTTCTTGCAACAGTTCAGCTCCTCTTGCTGTCTCTGTGCCTTTCCCTAGCATCTCAGCTGCCTTCTTTATGAACTAGAACCTCTTCTGCTTGCTGAATGAGTGAGCCACAAATGTGCCTTTCCTTGACTAAGGAACCCTTAACATCCTCAAGTTATGAGTTGGTGTGTGAGTTCTTGGGTCAGTAACATGAGCATGCAGCTCATAGTTGGCTGCTTAACTTCTTGTTCAAGGGCTCTTTGAAGCCTTAGTCTGTCACAGGTGTCATAGCAGTTCACAGCTGGCTTTATGTTAATTCCTGGTAAGAGTATATGTCTTTTATATTCTCTCTTCCCAACAAGACAGCAAAAACTCCACCTTTCTTTTCTCTGCCCTGCTCCCTATTAATAGGTTTGTTTATGGGCTTCATCATCATTGCTCATGCTTGAGCAGATTTGTAGACTCGAAATGTAAGTTTGCTTTGTTTGCCTGTTTAATCATAAATTCTGACTTGGTGTGTGTTCTGATTGGCTGACCGTTGGTGCTGTGTTTCTTGTATATTTATTAGGGAATAATAAAAGAGACATAGTCTCTGAAACTACATTCACTTCTTACCAGGGAAATTATTTACAGCGATGCTGCAGGTACTACCAGCTCTCCATTTGAGCACACACACACACGCTGGTTTCGTGGCCTCTTCCACCAGATTGTTTGATTTTGGGTTTTACAGTATAGTAGGAAAAATTAAAAGGTCCTTACCTACTATTTTCTGTAGTTCCTTCCTTTCTAAAGCAGAAGAAGGGCTGAAACTACACAGGAATAAACTGGTATGAATGGTGGGTGTGACAATAAAAACAGGAGCAGGAATACAAAGCAGTGAATGCCATGCAATGCTGAATACAGTGTGAGGATTTCTAGGGTAACAGCATTGCCAATGCCTGAACTAGGAACAGAAGGGTTTAGGGAGAAAAAGTTTTCCCTGTGTATTCAGTTTCTTGTCCCGGACTGACAGGTGCTTAACATTGATAGCACTAGTAGGAAATCCCTAATTATGTACTTCTTCATCTACAGTTGCACATATTATTTCAATTATTGGTCAAGCAACTAAACCAAAATAAATCCCTTTGTGATTACTCCTCTCTTTAAATGGAGATTTTTTTGGGGTCAGATACAGAGCAGGGTGATACAGACACCTCCATGAGCACTCTCCTTAAACACTGCAGATCTTGAGGGCTTCCTTACAAGAAAACATCTCTGGAGAGAGATTGCCTCTTTACAGCTCAGGAGACTTAAATATGCTGATCTTTCATGGATGGCATTTTAGGCTGGGTTCTTTTCTGCATGCATATTTTTGATACTTGTATGACATCTGCTAGTACAGAAAACCAGGTGTGGTGTGATGAAGATAAGGAATTTGTTACTTGAAAAGTTATATAATCTTAAAATCTGTCATAAGAATATAAAATATTGGAGTTAAAAGACAGACTCTTTATAAGTTAGATGCTTATATTTTGGTTAGATATTTGTATTTTTATTTTGGTTAGATGTTTATGTTTTCTTTAGAATAAAAGTTTGGATGTTTTCACAAAATGATGAATTTTGGGCATTCTGTTAAACCCTTCAATTATCCCACTTGGTTGCTTCATGAAATGGCCAAAATTTTCCCATTGCACAATATGATGGGCTTTTCTGTTTTAGCCATGTTGTGCTACACTGCTCCTCAGGCAAGTGAAATCTTTAGGAAATGACACTCCCAGCTTCTTCAGTGAGCAGATGAAAGTGTTGTAAAGAAAGTTCTCTGCTGTGTGTGTGTTTTTTCTTTTGTTTGTTTTTTACATGCTGGCTGAGGCTTGAGATGGGCTCTGCTTTGCTGCTTTCCCACCTGGGAACCTGAAACCTAGTCTTCATGCTCTTTAATTATAGTGTCCATTTCTGCATGATCATCTGCCTGTGCTTCTTGAGCATGATGAGGAAAGCCCTTTTCTGGGAACAGGTGGTGATGGGGGTGGTGATGGGTCAAGGCCCTAGAAGACCACTGCAGCACAGATATCTGGTGTGATCAGGCCTAGGAGAAATGATGCAGGTGTTTGCCCTGGATGTGCTTTGACAACTTACTGCACTGAGAAGTTCCCAGGGAGACTGCCCTGGGCTGCAAGATGCTTCCTCTGCATCCAGTATCCAGGTAGGGTGCAGTGAGATACGAGACCTCTGTGACTTTTCTGCTTGGCATGAACTAAACCCCAGGCTTCATTATTGACCCTTCGTAAAAGCCCTTAAAACACTGCCGGTGTTCTGCCCAGTGTGGATGCCATGGGTAGCCTATGTGTAAGACACAGCTGATCAGGATCAAAGGAAATCTTTTACAGGAAATGGCCTAGGAATAGGTTTGTCTTGTGTCCTCAGCAGCCCTCAGCTGAAGAGGGCTTTTGCAGAGATGGGTGTGTGTAATTGCTGTTACAGGAGCCAGGAACATTCACCTCAGGGTTTTCTGAAACAGAGTTGCAGTGGCTTGAAATAAAATGCAAAACAAGCAGTTGCTAACATTATGCAGCAAACCCAAAGTGTAATTGCTGTGACTGACTGGCAACTGTGAAGGCAAGCATGTTCTGTGACTGGATGTGCATTCTTGCAGGGCTTCAAGAATAAATACAAGTGATGGTATAGTTTCAGAAAGTGAAAGGAAAGGGAGTTCGCAAACAAGCCAACCACCAGGCTTTGAGGGGTACATCAGGTGAGAGGGCAGCTCAGGCTGAGGTTCTCAGCTTACAGCACCAGCAGCACAGTTGGACACTAACAAAACATTTTGCTCTGTTCATTGTGCTGGCTATGTCAGGCTCTACATCTCATGCTGGTTCCCCAGTGCAGCAGAGGCCTCTCCCTGGCACTGCCTTGGCACCAGCCAGGCTCCCAGCAGCAATGAAGGGCAGCAACGGGGGCTGTCCAGGTAAGGGTCCAGAGGATGCAGTTATCCTATTTCAGGGTATCTATTATCTTAGAAGAATAGACTTAATTGTTTACTGTCCTTTTTCCTTTTCCTTTCTTATTTTTATTTTTTATCTTTTAATGTGCAATTTACATGTCCTTTGGAGCCAGTCCAAAATGATGAGTGTTTAGTCATGTCATGTCATGCCCACCTGCTATTTTCAAACATTTCAGAAAATGACTGGTTTCACAATGGGATTGCAACATATGTCAGAGAGGGAAAGGAACATGAGGATAAAATTGGAGAGGGAGAAAAACATAAATACATCCAGAGCTGTTATTTCATGCAAATATGCAGATGTTTTTTATTATATAAAGACAGAGGGAACTGTGTAAAACTTGCTCTCCTCTCACTCATTTTGTCCTGCTCCTATTTCTCAATTTGTTTTTGTTTTTGGTTTTTTTTTTTTTGTTTTTTTTTTTTTTTTTTTTTTTTTTTTTTTTTTTTTTTTTTTTTTTTTTTTTTTTTTTTTTTTTTCCTATTTTTTTTTTT
>NDXB01003169.1:135151-174087 GCA_002631895.1 Agapornis roseicollis
TTTTTAAAATTTTTTTTTTTTTTTTTTTTTTTTTTTTTTTTTTTTAACAACTGCGAAAACACAAAAAAAGAAAAAAAAAAGAAAAATATAAAAGGTTTTATTCTGGGTTTTTATTTTTGCTCTGGAATTCGTCAAAAATACAAAGGTTCATGGACTTTTTTTTGAAAGGTGATAGAGAAGAGGTCTGGCAGCAGAAGCTCATTTTCACCAAATATGTCTTTGGAATATTATATGACATTTGTGCAAAATCCTCATTCTAGAAAATACAGAAAAAACATGAACTTAAAATTGTCAGTCGATATAAATAATAGTGTGAGATCATGTAACTTTCAGATACATAAAGAACGAAGACAGTGTCAAAATACATATTTGAGGATGTCAGATTAAATCTGTACAAGAACCTTTAATCTTAGCATAGACTAAGTTCTTGTAGCACTTGATTTGACAACCATATCTTTTCCTAAAAAATGCACTTTTAAAATTCAGCAAAATGCTAAAACAAAATCCGTCATCTGGAACTAAATTTATGCCTTCATGCTCCATTAACAGCTCTAAAATTTAGATGTAAAGCAGAGATCTTTACCAATTACAGTAATGGATTGATAAACTATGAGGTTGTTTGGGACCCTGATGGGAGAAGTCAACGTTTTGTTGTTCATCTGATGATGATGATGGAGAAATACCAGGTTTCAGTCTAGAGTTTTACTTTTTTCCTAGGAGTCTCCACAGCTGATCCATTTTGCACCTTTTCTTGTACTAACTGCTGCCTTCTCTGTAGCTCTTTCATCCTTATTGGATGTTTCCTTTTATTTATACTGCAGGTCGGGCTGCTCTCCCTCAGCCCCTCACTCCCCTCTTGTAGATAAGACTCTTCCTAGCTCCTCCATGTCAGCTGTGCTCCTCCTCCTCCACCTTGCTGAAGCATCAGGATGGGGGTGGCCAGAGGGAGGCACTTTTGGCTTCAGATCCTCTATCCAGTGCTGTAGCATTCTTAGCTTGCTGGAAGATGTCACAAGCAGGGAAATCCTGCTCAGCCCCATCAGCTCTGTGTGTGTTTATCTTGGAACCTCAGAATCTTGTACAGCAGAACCTAGGAAAATTTTCACATAGGTTGCAAATATCAGCACTGGTTTCACCCACATAGAATCATAGAATAGTTAGGGTTGGAAAGGACCTTAAGATCATCTAGTTCCAACCCCCCTGCCATAAGGAGGGACACCCCACACTAAACCATGCCATTCAAGGCTATGTCCAGCCTGGCCTTGAACACTGCCAGGGATGGAGCCCTTATAACTTGCTTGGGTAGCCCATTCCACACATTCCATCCCTCACCACCCTAACAGTAAAGATACTGCAGAGTCTTTATTTTCCAACAAAAGGTACATTATATGTTGAATGCTGTCCAGGGTACAGGTCAAAATGTTCCCCAATTCTCTACCAGAGATCATCAGTTCTGCAAACCCTTTGTAGTCATACTGTAAAGCTTGGGCTGTGGTTTCTACATGCCACTTATATAGCTTATGTTCATCTTTGCTGAACTTTTAATCTCTGGTCAAAAAAACTCCAGAGTTACAGGAGAGGTTTAATTTTATGGTGATATTTGTTTTATGTTGAGGTTAGAGAAAAAGTGAAGGCAATTTACCATTTTCAGATGTGAGTGAAATGTATAAGCTTATTAAAAATATATCCACATACAGAAATAAAATACAAATTCAGCTTAATGCAATTCAGCACCTTAATAGGTAAATTCAGTGCATGTGAATAAAATTAGTGAGATTTAATTGAAGGCAGGCTTATGTAATGGAAAATGTAAAAGCTGTCTTACCCGTAGGTATTGTTATCGGTGTCACTTCTGCTCTGTTTCTCTTGTCTGAAGTTGTGTTGTTCTGTGGGCATGCAGGAATATTGAAAGGAGATAAACGGAAGGATGTCTTTTTTTTTTACAGATAAACTACCTCTTGGAAAGAGGTTTGAGTTTCCAAGATCTGGCATCACTTTTACATTTTTAAATTTTCATTTTTATCCAGTCTGAGAGAAAAAGGCTGACTTTTCAGAGCTGCTTTACCTTTGTCCCTCCAACTGAAAGTAAACAGGGACTCCCAGTCCACTTCTCTAAAAATCAGGTCTTAGGTGTCTCAGATGAAGCCTGCAAAAGCTGCCCATTACTGAAATGTTGATTTTTTTTTTTTTTTTTTTTTTTTACCCTTTCTTTCCCAGGAAATCTGCTTCAGAGCCAGAAATACAGATTGAATCTCAGGACTTCTACACCTTTGGTTCAGCAACAAGACCATCTGTCACTTCTAATTCCTGCTATGAAAAAGACAATCTAGTTATCTTTGACGGAATAATTCTGAATTTGCAANTTACCCTATCTTGCCCAGGAAATCTGCTTCAGAGCCAGAAATACAGATTGAATCTCAGGACTTCTACACCTTTGGTTCAGCAACAAGACCATCTGTCACTTCTAATT
The DNA here is from genome assembly GCA_002631895.1 of Agapornis roseicollis. NCBI lineage: Eukaryota > Metazoa > Chordata > Aves > Psittaciformes > Psittacidae > Agapornis > Agapornis roseicollis. The sequence goes on from NDXB01003169.1 coordinate 137,622, forward strand.
CCTGCTATGAAAAAGACAATCTAGTTATCTTTGACGGAATAATTCTGAATTTGCAAGCTACATTCTTCTCCCTTTCCCCAGTTAGATTTTTCTCCCCTCATACATACTGGAATCTCTGTTTGAAGGTTCAACCTTGGATGAAGTTAAACCCAAACAGAGCAATGCATTCTTAATCACTGTCTCCCCATTAGACATAATGCAAACTTGCAAAACAATAATTCCTCTCACCAAACCAATCTTGATTCAGTTTCAAAAGGGAGAGAAATCTGAAAACAGGTGAATTCCTTGCCACTTTATATTTTGCTAAGGATGTGAAGAACTCTTGCTCCATTTTAAGCTTGATAGATGTTTTGGAAGATAGATTTGTAAGGAGGGGGCTGGATATTTTTTCAGCCATGTCTACATCTTAGCTAGCATCTGCATTTCATTCCAAGACTGCTTTTTAATCTTTTTTAATCAGCTTTATTTAACTCTCCAAGACAAAGTGCTGTCATAGCACCATTGAAAACATGACTAATTTCTCTTTCAGAATGAGGAAACAAATTTGATTTCTTATTTGGTGGGAACAATATTCATTCTCATCTGGGTAAAGATATGTTTCCTGAGATCATAATGTATTCAGTCTTTCACATACATGTTTTCATGGTGTGAACGATGGGTAAAAAGCACATCATATAGTTCCCTCATTTGAGTGGCCTTATTTTTCATGATTGTTAATGAAGGAATGTCTCAGGCAGCTCCTTTTATCCAGCTTCTGCTTTTCCCACCCACACATGCACAGAATCATAGAATTGTTTAGGTTGGAAGGAACCTTAAAGATCATCTAGTTCCAAACCCCCTGCCACGAACCAGGGACACCTTCCATTAGGCCAGGTTGCTTAAAGCCCTATCCAGCCTGGCCTTGAACATTGCCAGTGATAGGGCAGCCACAGCTTCTCTGGGCAACCTGTTCCAGTGCCTCACCACCCTCACAGTGAAGATTTTCTTCCTACTGTCTAATCTAAATCTACCCTTTCTAAGTTTGAAAACATTCACTCTTGTCCTATAACTACATGCTTCTGTAAAAAGTCCCTCTCCAGATTTCTTGTAGGCCCCCGTTAGCTATTGGAAGACTGTTCTAAGGTGTCTGCTAAGCCTTCTCTTCTCCAGGTTGAATTCTCTCAGCATGTCTTCATGAAGCACAAACTCAGTTGTTTGTATAGTTGAGGGCATGTGTCCACTGTTAAATTTTAATGAAAATTTGATAGAAATTTTGGGGATTAATGACCACTTTGCAAAAGGTCAGCTGATATCTACTCTGTCTGCACCAGTTCTTCCAACCTTCTTTCTACAATAAGTAACTAAAAAGGACTGAGGAACTGAAAGCTGTTTCTAGGATACAATGTGCAGCACTTCCTACTCTTGGCTCACTCTAAATTCAGCCTCTCAGCTCTGTCATTTTTTTCTGTCTCTGAATTTAAAATAGTTTTTGCCACCCAAAAGTGATGTAAAAGCAATAGCATTTGTTCCTGCTCTGGGTAGGATCACCTTGCTACTGTCATAAAATCACAGGAGCTAATCTTCATGAAGATTTTGAGGTAGGGTAATTTCCAGACATTACTTATCCTGATGTTTGGAAAAAACAACTTTATGTACGTATATGAATGCACATATGTCCCTATGCAAAGCACTGCTTCTCTGCATTGGCATACCAGCTGGCAGTTCCTGGAAAGCTGTCTGGAAAGTCATGGTGTAGCTCTGAAAGCAACTGCAAAGGGGGAATTATGAATGATACGGCCTCCCTCCTGCCATTCATACCTTTATCTTCCTTCCTGCACTTCAGTGCTTGTGCATGGCAGAATGAGCAAAAGATTGTTGCTTATTAGTAATTCTGCTTCAAGGAGAGAACAAATTCCTTACAGGGCTGTTTTCTTTGGGCAGTCCAGCTGAGGGGAAAAAAGGGTCTTTAAACTGTGTCACTGCAGGCTGATCTGGGTATAAACACTTTGGGTACATTGATCCATTGTGAACTTCTGGAACAGGAACAGGATGCAGGTATAGTGGACAATTATTATAAAACAATTGCCGTTCTATATACAGCCAGTTTATAGCTTTCTGGCATCCCCAAGATATAGGTGTTGGTTTCATGTTCTTGGCAGCCCTCCACTCTGTAAGTCAAGGTCCCTCTTTTTGACCAGGAGCTTGCAGGAGTTTTGCAGGTCAGTGGTAAAAGGTTGATGGGGAAAGGCTACCCTCAAACTTGAAAACCAAAGAGTTTTTCCTTGTCATTCAGGCTTCAGAAACAAAATCCCTCACCAGCATTTTGCACTTGCAGTAGATGTTTACTGTGAGACTTAGAAAGCAAACAAACTGTAATCATAAAGAGGAGTTTATTAATTGAAATATATTTCTCTTTGTGCCATTGACTAAAAAGCAGGCAATTTAGCTTTTCCTAATCATGGGATTATATCTAGATTTTTCTAAACTGAAATGATAGTTTATATACGTGGGGTTTTTTTGAGGTATGCATGCATTTTTCAAGGGTTTCACACAAACAAGCTCTTTTACCTCTCTTCTGTCCACAAACAAGCTCTTTTACCTCTCTTCTGTCCACAAGCAAGCTCTTTTACCTCTCTTCTGTCCACAATGACTGAAAATGATGGTATAAATCTTGGTGAAACAGTTAACAGAGCCTTGAATACACAGCACATACTTACAGACAGTGATCTGCCCTGGTGTTTAGTAGAGAGGTGTTTTTTCTCAGCCAATTCAGGCAGGGCAGATACACACATTCACTCCAGGCCCATGTTTGGGATGGTGAAATAAAATAGTTCCCATAGTTATTCCTAGAAGTTAATTAGCTGTGACAGTGGGAAAGTGACAACCTCATGATTCTTGGATATTTATAACGAGGCTGTCACTTGCTAGGTTAGTCAGGTCATACAGGAGACAAGTGTGTGAAGTCAGGTTTCTGGCAGGACAAAGAGCTGAACCTGCATCATTGTGCTTCCTTGCCATTGCTTAGATGTTGGCAGTAAGGATGTCTTGCTGTGGTGTTTGTAACACTACACCAGTGTGTGATCTGTATCTTTCAAAAATGCAGCTTCACTGTGCTTCAGAGCTCTGTCAGTGCACATGCGTTGCCGTTGCCTTCATTACACACCCTTGGAGTTCGATCAGGGTTTATTGAAATTGAGGTATCTTTTCTGCTCCTATTTTCATGAGTGCAAGGTCAGACTTCCGGGGGCAAAGCAGAGCTGTGGCAAAGGGAGGTCACAGAGGACATGAAGAAATGCCATGATGCCATCCCTTGGTGTGCACAGTCCACTGAGGTGGATACTGCAGCATGCACTGTGCCCACACTGTAGTGCCCTTCTGCACCGTGCACCAGTTGCTCCATGGATGGCACAGACAACTGTTTTGAGTCTTTTGCCTCTACTTTGTGTATTTAGCAAGCAGCGCCACTACTATGCTGTTTCAGGGCTTACCCTAACTAAGGAATTTCCTAATGCAGAAGGAGATGTTAGAGTTCATTTGACTTATTTTCACCATGTAATCAAGGCTTAATGTGCTAAACATGTTCACTGTACACTGGTAACAGCACAGCTGAGCATGACTTTTTATTAATACCTGGAGAGCTGCTCAGGTCCAGTAAGGCTGCTGGGAATATTCCTGAGAGCATTTTTTTTTTGTGAGTTAAGAGAGCAAAACAGTCACACCAGTGGAAAATGACACATTTAGTGCAAATTGCAGGTATTTTACTGGTAATGGTAGGCTAACCTGGAATAGATGGTGTCAAAAATCTCCCTCATTCAGAGTACCATTTATTAATATTGCTACTGCTCAGAAAAAGAGTTATCTTACACTGAGAAATATGAGTTACCATTGTGATATGAGTATGGAAGTTGTTTCATTTTTGTCTGTCTGCCATTTCAGCCCTTCAGTTTTAGTAGAAAAAACTATCATACAACTTTAACATGATCTTGAGACTGTCATTTCTCCATGAAAATTTCCTGCCCATGAATAGTGTGCCAAATTTTGTAATGGGTTTGTCATCTGCCCAATATTCTTCAGAGAAAGCAGCTGACTGTTGGATTCCCTAATTATTTCTTTTAATATTGTTTCCTCAGAGCTAGCTTGAAGGGGGAACAGACCGCAACTATATATAAATAATGAACTAAACCCAGACACCTCCGTCAAAAAAATGTAAAGCTTTGGAACAAACAGAAATAGTTTCATGCAAATTTCTCTCTCTTAAAACTGGCAAGATTTCAGTAAGCATTTTCTGAACAAAGATTTTATTCCACTGAAAGGTAAGACACTGCTTGCTTTTTTTTGCACTGCTACAGACCCCCACTGGAGAGCAAAGCTTGGAAACTGCCAAACATCTCATACCTGCTGTGACAATGGGCAGCCGTATCAACACACACAAACCCATATTTAACTAAACTGCTCAATTGAATTCTAATCTTCAGCTAATCACTAAGCTTAAAAAAAACATCTCCCTATTCATGTTTTATTTCTAAAAAATACCTTTATGATGTAATGCAAGTGAATGAATGGATGGGAGACTCAAACACAACGTGCTATGTACAAAGCTAAATGAACTATGAGGCTCATATTTTGTCAAATGTTTACCCCATGGAGCTCTCAGTTAAAAAGAACCCTTAAATGCAGATTGGGAAGTCATTGAAGGCTTTTTTTAGGGCTCCTCAGGATAGATGGTAATAGAGAGATGTGTGTTTGTTTTGTGTTGTGACACCCCTGGGAGAAATTGCTCCAAACCTTCATAAGCCACACAACTTAGTGAAATTGCAATAGGAAAAATACCAGTGGTCACTGCTTTGTGTGTAGTAGGTATGCTTTGTGCTCAAAACAGAACTGCAGCCTTCTGAATGAAGTAAGTGTACCTGTGTGTATTGTAGGGGATAGGAAGTGCTTTCACCTTTCCTACCTCAAGACTACATGCTATCTCTGAATCTGTGCATTAGACTTGGCATCTTCTGTGTGACTGGCAGTAGTTAAATTAATTTCTTCTTAGTATTTCTTAATGGCAGATACCCCCTTGACTTCTTTGGGGGTATAATTTGAAGTTAATAAGGGAGGAAATGTGGGGTTAAAACACACAGTGCCTGAGTCAAGACTTACAACACAGCATCTCATTATCCTGTGTGTGTCTGAATGGATACCCTGCCCCAGCTTTGCCAATAAGGAACTGATGTTTCTGATAAAGACATATCAGTGGAGAGGATGCCTGCATGTGCCATAACCAAAATACAATTTCATATGAGGATTGTGTGGAGCAAGTGTGAAGAACAAGACATTTGTGTACAGCTGGTTCTCAAGCACAGCCCCTCAGGTCCCTCAAACACCAGAAAAGCATCTGAAAGCCAGAAACATCTTCTCTGGACCTCCTTACTGAGTCTCAGGTGCTTACCGTTTATCTGGGACTCAGTTTCCATCTTTTTTGCAGACCTGAACATAAGGGCAGTCTGGTTTGTGCTAGTGTTTGGTTGGGGCATACTCTCTATGATAGCTCCTCTTTGCTGATTTTAAGAAATTCCTTGCAAGTGGCTCATTCTCATTCTGTTTTTCTACCCTGTAGAGCAAGGCTGGGTGTATCCTTCATTTAACCTGACAGTGAGAAGTACTGGCATGTGTTTTTAACTGAAGTGACTCTCCCTGACCCAGGTTTTATGCTTGCATGGAAACCCTGTCAGCGAATATAATTTTCCAGTGTCTTTCCATTTGTTCTGTTATTATACTGTGTCTTCACATCTCCACCTTTTCAGTGTGAATAGGTCAATGTGACCTTCTTACCAAACGATTACTGAAGACTACAGCTAACAAAGTGTTCTAGGGGGCTATCAAATGTCTCCAAGGTAAGGCATGCATAAAACATGAGCACACAGTCATAAATAACCAGGCTACTCTTCGTTTATTTTAAAATAATGACTGTTGTTTAACTGGCTTGAAAGGGTTACTCTTTCACCCCTAGCTTGTTCTGAGTACCGTGGGAAAATGACATGAGCACTGTTTAGTTTAAGGGATGTAGTCATGCAAAACCTTTGCTGTGCTTGTGGAGGAAGCTGGTGTGTTTCAAGAAATAATGAAGGTGTGAATCATCAGAATTCTGAATTGTCTGATAAGAAAATCTTTTAATCTCTTGTAGTAATGTAAGGACTCCAGTGGCTGCAATTCTCTTTATAAATTGTGCAATAAAATATGAAATAAACCATTGCAAAAGAATCAAGGATTATCAGCAGTCTCTTCCTTTGATATCACTATTTCTGAACGGTGTTCTTTAAAGGCTTTTGCTTGTTAGTTTAGTTTTAAGAGAAAAGTAAACTAATTAGTTCATTTTTTTTTTTCCACTTTATGGTCTGTTCTTGGCATGCTTAGGAAACATTTGAGCTCAAGCAGATCATTTACAGTTGTGTCCGTTAACAGGAGGGAATTTTATTTTTCAAAACCAACTTAAGAATAAAACCCAGGATGAGATATGGCTTTAATTGAAAGTATATGCAAAGGGTGAGTAAGATGAGGAGTCTGCTTACTTACTTCTCCCTCCTCTTTTTCGTGTGCATTTTGAATGGCTTTCAAAATCCACAAAAAAAATCTTCAGTTTTATATGTATAATCAGTCAAAACCCCCTCAAGAGTTTTCAAGAGTTCCCTCTTGAAAAATATGATTTCTCATTGTTTCTGGAATTTGGCTTCATGTTCTCAATGTGATTTTACAGGATGACAATTATGGTCTTTTACCAAGGTTTTATGTTTTTATTTATACAAAAATCACACAGTGCAGTGGGATGTAAAGAAAGTGAACAGCTTGGGAAGGTTTAGGCTTTTGACGTTCCTTTCATAATCAAGAAAGACATAAAAAAATGTAAATAGCTAAAATTGGAAAAAAACCTAGCTTTGATATATGACTCTTTTCATAATTTACAATAAGACTTTGATTACAGTTTTATCATTTCATTTATCACTTCCTAGGCAGCAGCCTAAGAAGAGATTGTCTAGAGAAGAAATCAAATGTTTATCTGCTGCTACCTTTGCCTGTGGACAGTAAAAAAGTATCTATAATATATGACAAAGTCCTGCCATAAAAGATCAGAATACTGAAGCTAGATAAGAAGAATGAACTGCAGCCATAAAGAATCAAGTTAAAAATGTTTCTGTTATGATTTACCTGTCAGTTCCTAGTTCAGGCTGTGGTATGTCCTGGCAGCCTGCCCCAGGTGAAAGCTACAGAACAAGGTGAAGCTCTTTGCCTGTGAGCATCCTCCATGCACACCATTTTCAGAAGGCTCCAAGAAAGAGGCAAAGTAGTTTTTGAAAACAGCATTTGCTTTTTGATTTTATTTTCTTTTTATTGATTTTGTTTTTTAATCACTGGAATGCATTTTATAAGTATTTTCTGAATGTGTGAAAGATCACATTAATGGTAAGATTACTTATGGTGCTTCAACGTATTTCATCTACTTACTCTCCAAAGGAAGTTATTAGGTAGAATATATTTTCATGTAGATTAAAGATATGTGATATGCTCTAGCTAATTGTCTAGATTATCTGGCACTTTCTCTGCCATCTCCCTCACTGCATACAGCTGTTTTTAGCCAATAATTGGCTTGGGAAACAGCATACAGTACAACAACTGTTCTGGTGTCAAAGTTGAGTGATTCCTGTCCACAAATAATTCCTGAAGTGGCTTGTGAAGATACCAAAATAAAGCAACTTGAGAGCTTGTTTAGCCCCAGTTGCTTCACTTGCTGGGCTTTGGATGCTGGAGGGAAGAAACTGAGTGACTGCAAGGTGCTGATGGGTGAGTGAAGACCAAGTCAGTTGCTAGGGACATGGGAAGGCCACTTCTGCCCAAGGTCCTGGGCACATTTGTGTCTTCTGGGTCTCAGAAATAGAGCCTGTAGTAGGCTCAGAGTATAGTGTCCCTGGAAGACGAGAGAGGTCTTGAAGGTGAACTGTAGACCCCTTTGTAAATGAATAAGGGGATCTTGGTAGGTGGTGAAGGCACACCTTCAGGAAGAGGTAGGAGAATATGACAAGGAGTAGGTGAAAGGCAGCATCTAGCTGGTTCATGTGCAGTTCATAGACTGAGATGGAGGTCTTTATGGGCCTGAACTCTTCTCACAGCCTCCTGATGTGTTGAGATGGGAAGCATGATGATGGTCCTGAAAGAGGGAGCTGCTCAGGATTAAACCTCTGCCTTGTGGTGAGGCCAGCTGTCCCTGTCTGGAACTCTGATGCAGTAGTGAGGTCACCTTGTTGTTCTTCTGCTCTGGATGCATTCATGTGCTTAGAGTCCCCATCATGTGAAGTGAAGGAGCTGTGTTTCTTCAAAATGATAGAGATTCCTGTGCATTTGTGTGATATATTCTACCTATAATGGGCTTTAAATGTGGTCTGATTCAGATATCATCACAGCATTTTGGAGTGTGTATGAACTGCTTGATTTCCCCTCAAGTTTCTTTAAATATGAGGCAATTGCACAGCAATCTAGAGATAAACTAACGTAGGGGGAAAAAAAAAAAAAAAAAAAGAAAGAGAGATGTTTCTGTTATTCCCTTGCCACTTTTACTTCCTTTCTTTTTCTTAGAAACCACCAGTTATTTCCCTGCAGAGCTAGTCAGCTAACAGGAAACTAGAACCCTCCAAGCCAAGCAAAGTCTCTTCTGCAGAACTACAGATCACACCCTGTAGGAAGGTTAATGAATAACTCAGTCTTTTGTATGTCAGGATAATTAGTTGCTTCCTAGCACACTAGAAGCATTCCTAAAACCTTTTAGGAAAGAGTGTAATGTATGTAGTGTAAAATGAAGCTGGAAAAAAGTTGCAAAAAGCTGTACCATCAGTCCCAGATTTGATACATGAGACACTCAGCAACTGCAGGTTTCTTGCTTCTTTATTTCATTGAAAATGGGTGCAGAGGACTTCAGAAAATATCCTTTTCTCACTTCCTTGTCAGGCTCTCCCTAGAAAACACAGGTCAGCTAATGTGTATGAGCCAAGCTGCTGCTAGCCTATGGTTTTGCTCACCACCAGGCAGAGAGGGCATCACAGCCCTCTCTTATCCACCCCTGAGAGGACTTTTGTGGCTCAGTGCCCATTGCGATTTTCCTGCCTCCCTCTCCTGTCTATAGTGCCTGCTTCTATGCATACTCAGAGATTTTATATTTTTTTTTCAATTTCTGTATTTTACTTATGCATCCCCCATTTCAAAAGGCTGCATGTTTTGACATAAGGGAATGTTTCCACAGGTCATGCTGGTTTCTCTTCCTCTGGATTCCTCTATTAACAGAAACCTACTGGTTTCCAGAAGGAAATTGTCTTGATTTCTTTATAGCCTCAATCTGTTCTCACTGAAGCCACTGGCAAACCTTCTGTTTGTTTTTCAGGGATACAAAATTAAGCCAAATGCCATCAGGCAGTGATCAGCACATATACTGAACTGTGGGCAAGACCTGGGGAGCCTAGTTATGTTACTACATTAGAGCTACTTTTAAACTCGTCACTAAATAGGTTTGGGTTTGGTTTTTTTGCCAGAAATACTAGCTCACTGAAATAGAAACATGTTGTGGCAGTGTGTCAGTGTCAGTTATCCAGAAGGTTATTTTTGGGTCCCAGGTGAAATGTTATGGGGAGAAAAGGAAGCAGAGAAGCACTGTTTATCTGTGGTACTATACTGAGCAAATGTAACTACAGTGGCTGTTGGGCTAGAATAGCTTGCAATTTTCTGAACATGTTTGGGTAGATGGACTTTACCTTTGATTTCCAGCATCTAATATGAAAGGCAACTGAAAGAGGATTGGAAGGCTATTGGACTGGGTGATCTTTAAAAGTCCCTTCCAACACAAACCATTCAATTATTCTATGAAGTATTCATGTTCACAATGTGAAATTACTAAATGTTTCTATTTGCATCTGGTTATGAAAAATAATTTTGAAGTGGAGAGGGCCATCAACCTGGTGAAGGCAGAAATGCCATTTAATCCCAGTCTTTTGTAAGGAGTTGGATTCCAGATCACAATGAAGTGTAACACGCCCTGTCACAGGTCACAATTTTAATTCAATGCTCAGAAAGTAGTTAGAGGCATCACAGAAGAAGACCTTGTCAAAAGATATACACAGAAACTGCTTTTAGTTCAGGAAATTGCTGGAAACTGGGAGAGTATGTTGAATTAATACCATGCTATCTTTACCTTGTTATTACACCTTTCTCTAGGTACATGGTCACTGTCTAAGCCAGGATGCTGGGCTGAATGCGTATTTAGTTCAGTCTGATAGAGCTGGGCTTTTTATGTTATTCTGAAGAAAGTTTACACGAAGGTACCAGAGAAAATCATTCCTGCCTCCCCTTCAGCTGTGCCTGCTCTTCACAATTAGTACTGTGAATTTGTAGCTGCATTGGATTTTGCAGCTGAGATCTTCCACAAGGCTCTGAAGGTCTTAGTAAAGGAAAAATGATAAATAGAGATGTGAGAAGTGCTGAGGCTGGAACAAGACCAAATACTTATTGATATTCCACTGGTTTTGATCCATACTGACAGTAAACTGAACTCAGGGGTCCACATTATTAAAGACATTCAAATACCTAAAGCTCAGTGGAATCTCTGAGAGTAAAGTCTTTGAATATTTATATAATCTGCATCACAATAAAGTCAATGAATAGTATTTGTGTTAAATCAGAGGGGTGATTTTGTTGATATTTGGACGTGGTGGGAATACAGGAAAGTAACAGTTTCTCTCAAAACGTTTGAAAGATCATATAGTTATCTTGCATTTGAAACATCGCTGTCAGCTTACATCGCTATTGCGTTGCATTGTGTTGATGTCACAGGCAGTACATGAGCATAAAAGTGAAGTAACTAACGATGAATACTTCCACCATTCCTGTATTCCAACAAAAAAAAAAGAGCAATATTTGTCTTGTGTTTTGGTTACAGGTTTTTTTTTTTTATAGTTAAGACATATTCTAAAAAAACTATTAATATTAAATGAGCTAGTCTGTCCAACAGTATAAATATGAAGTTCTAGGTTTTTTACTCAAATCCTGAGTCCACAAGATTTGTATCCATGGTGATAGTCAGACTCTTGATCTGATTCCTTTTCAAATAAGTGTTGTGATTCTTAGTGATTTTGAAACTGCTTTTCAGTAATTCTAAAAATTAATGCTTAGGCATTGGCTGTTTTTTCAGCATGCATGCACCCATTATTAAGTAATAATCTACAGCAGCAAACCCTTTCATTGTGGTTTGGGTTCCCATGTTGTGTCTGTAGGCATAGGATAATCTATTTGAACAAAACCTGGTGATATTACACCAAAACTTTCTACATGCTTTATTGTGAAATATAAAGATCAAGCTCTTTTTTTGTAAAGATTGCTAGCTCAGTATAGCTTTAGTAGGAGTGAGCAGTAAGAATGAGGGAGTGGGGTGATATATCAGAGGAATGCTTGCTTCAATAGAGATATCTCTTGCAGTAATTTGCTCTTGGTAAGATACTTAGGGTTTGTTTATCATTCTATCTTTTCTGTGGGTGTACAGCCTGGAAATTATTTTTGGAAAAAAACCTGCAAACATAAAGTGAAACCATGGGACTATAGCAAGAAGGCAGTTTATATAGGTAGGGATCCCCATATGTACGTTGAAGAGGCAAGGAATGAGGAAGGCAGGTGATGGTAGTGCAGGTACAGCAGAAAAAATACCATGTAAAGCAGGTGAGTCTAAGTTTTGGCAGCTGTCAGGTGGGGAATATTTGGTTGACTACCCCATGCAATGGAGACATGGAGCATTACATCAAATAGACCGTGCATGTTGGACATGCATGTGGGAAAATTGGTGCGTGACAGCTACAGCTCTTCCTCTTGGTATCTAGAATCTTTTCCCAAAGCTTGGGCTGAATTAAATTAATACACATCTGATAGAATACTTGAAAATCTTCCTGGTATTCATCAGGAACTGCAGGTTTCCAGAAACCCCGTATTGCTAAGCTTAGCCTGAACAAAATGCGGAAGTACTCCAGAGATTTGCTGAACTGTACTCTTGAACAAAAGTGAAGCTTTAACAAATATTTGTGCTTTTCAAATGCTTATCTAGATCTCTCACCTCCTCCTTAGCTGTGGAGAATGAAGATGAGGATCGAGGAGCCTGCACTATGAATATTCCCCCCCTCTAGCCCCTTACCCTGAGAAGGCACTTGGATGAAATGGTTCTTGACTGGAAAAGCCTACTGAAGGGTCTGACTGTCTCTACATGGGTGGCTTGTAATATACATTAACAGTGACTTACAGTTAACTTGAAGTTTTTGTTTCTGTGATTGTGTGAGGCTTTTAAAGTTTCAAGTACACAGCCTAATATTTTCTCTGTTTCTTCTTCAAGTGAATGTGCAAAATGTTCAATTGAGGCTGTTCTTCATACTTGCCTCAAGTCAGTGACAACAGAATATCGCTCATTTTTTAAACTGGGATTTGTAAACATAAAAATATTCACAAATCAAGTCCAGTCAGGAGATTCCTTCACAATACTGCCCTGAATGGTCTCCAAATTCTATGAGAAATACTAGTGGTATATGACCATGGTTTTTTAATTCATTCATGGGAATGCCAAACTATAATCACTGTCAGCCAGCTTCACAAGTGACTAGAAATTATTCTTAAATAAGAAACAGAATCAGTGCTATCAAGTTAGATGCTACCTAATACATTTTATGCTGCTTCTGTTGCACAATGAGATGCAAAAATACCTCTTTTTTACAAACAATTTGACTGATTGAAGAGATGCTTTTAAAATTTGACACTTCAGTTGGTGGTGTTGCAAGATCTTCTGGGGGACATGATCAGAGTTTAAAATGAATTCGGTCAGACAGAGATATATAGTGAATTAGTCAGAGATGAATAGGTGAATAAACAAAAGGATGTTCAGTGTACCAACTGTGACATCTAGGAAAGGGGATATAAATGCCAGGTGGTTAGTGTCTGCAAAACAGCAGTACAGCAGAGGAAGATTTAGAGATGGGAGTGGAACAGTAGTATGTATTAGTCAGCAACATGCAAAAAATGTAAATGTCACCCTAGGGTGAAGTTGAGTTTTAAATAATTTGGTTGTCGTAGAAGTCTTTTACCAGTAATTCTGCATTAAATGCCTTGTTTAGGTCTGATGGCCACTTATTCTTAGCATAGATGCTCCATTTATTTTTGCAAAGCCAACTCATTCACTATAGCTAGTAAAGAGAAACATTAAGTCAGATAAAGTGGTTTATGATAGCCAGCTTAAAGTTTTAGCTTCTCAAAGCTTGGTTTAAGCCCTTCTCCATTAGCTGCAAACAATCAACCCATGACAGTTATGAATGCAGAGATGATTTGACAGCCACACCACGTTTAAGATATGATGGTGTATAATTTGCCTGAATTGGTGCTAGAAGTGGAGTTGCACACCTAGCTATAGCTATATTACTTTCAGCAACTGTGAGTGGAGAGGACAACAAGATGTCTAGTGGCGGGGTTAGCTAACACGACCTGTGAGGAAGACTGAAAGATTTAGAGTTGTTGAGTCTAGAGAAGAGACACCGAATGGGAAGCAGACAAAGTTTTAAAATATGAAGGCCTTTTTATAAAAGAGATGGTGATCAGTGGTTGTCCACAACTGCTGGAGAAAGGACAGGGAAATACAGCAGCTTGGTTGACAGCAAAATTAAATTTAAGGTGGGCTTCAGTGGAGACAGAAAAGCTTGTATAATGAAAAGTGGAATAAGATTAACTGTGCAGTCTAGGATCCCTCTCAATTCTAACCTTTGCTTAGGAGTTTCACAAACTTCTTTAGGTATAACCTATTCATATATAGTTCTGATTCATCAAAGGAGGGCTGTGCTAGATGACGTTCTTGAAGTCCCTTAAGGGGACTTCATATTTCTATGACTCCTTCATTTCTCTTGCTTGCAGTAGTGCTGCATGTCTTGTAGATTTACGCACACTGAGAAATGTTTCCTTTGCTAATCTGAATGCACCATTAAAATGAAGCAAAGCTGTGTGAAACATTCAAAACCAGTAGCTATTGCATCTTGTCTGTCCGTGGATGCCCTCTGTGTTGCAGCCTCTGCTCACTGCTTTGCTTGCAGAAATAAGTTCGTCTTATCTGGAAATACCTTCATACTTGAAGGTTATAAGCAGAGCAGATGTACACACTTCCTCATACTAAGAAGTAATTGGCAAGGTTGAACTAGCATCTGTCATTAACTATCTGCTTTTTGAAGTTTCTGAGTGAGTTAATTTTAGAATTGCATCTCCCTCTGAGACTGGACATTCTCTGCAGCTGTACCTAAATGTGCCTGGCAATGTCGGGGTTTTTTTTTCCCCTCCTCTCTCTCATGGAAACATATACACAACTAAACAATACATGAGAAAACAAGGGGAAATAATTGGGATAAAACAATCTAATGTAAAATTGTTATCAACAGCCTCAATCTCTGGAAAGATTTAAAAGCATTTCTGACTGACTTAGCTGACAAAGCCCCATCACTCCAAATCTTGTTCCTGATGTTTTTACCCTAGTAACCTGGAAAATGTCTCCCAGAGAGACTATTGTGCTTGTTATTCCTACCATCCTACCAGTAGTGCACGAGTTACATAGACCTGTAAATGCTGTAGCACTTCTAAACTGTTGTCTGAAGTGAAAAACAGGACTTAATGCATAGTCCCCAAAGAAAGTCAAATGCAGCATTGGGTAGCTTTTGAGATATATGGGGTTCACGGTCAGTTCCAGTACAGACGTTATGCCTGGGCTATGGCACATGACTGTCAGCAAGGTTGTGCTGCCTGGGGGCCTATGGGGTGAAACCCATGCCCAGCTGTGGGGATAAGTGAGCCAAGCATAGCAGCTGAGGCCAGTGTCCCTGTTCTGTCCTTGAGCCCCATCTCACAATGGAACAGCAAATCCTGCCAGGAGCTGCTGTCATTTCCTGCCTCCAAGCCATTCCTGGGGTTTCCCAGGCTTGCCAAGGTACAAGAAGTGTGTCTTGTGGCTTTTCTTTCTTACAAGAGAAATGTGAGATTTCTCTGACCTTTGGAGAAAATTATAGCTTCTCCACAGCTGATTGGAGTATTCTTAGGATCTTGGATTGATCAATCAAATCTCTTCTCTGGAATTCAGTCCTTCCAATCTGCTAGTTTTCTCTCCAATTAATTCTTGAGCCCTTTATTATTACACTTGTCTGAGCTCAATAGCTATGGAAAATTCTCTGGATATTTTAAATAAATTGCAAATTATTTTTCCTTATACTCTGGAATAAGCCTGCATTATCTTGTAACCCAGGATTTCTTCTGTTTTCCCCAAATGCATGTTTAATATTTATTGAAATTTTCTGTTGATTAAATGCTCTGAATAGTGTATCCAGAAGATTAATCGATATTTTAAATGCACTCAGACATATTAGCTGCTTGCTGGTTACACAGAGAAATAATGAACTTGCTATATGAGAAGGTAAGATTCATGAATAATTCATAGCCCTTAATTTATTCATTTTTTGCCTTTTGAATTGATTTGGCAATTATTCTTGTACAGCACATCATTTACAAATGCTTAGATATAAATATTTACAGTTGCAAATTTGTGGTCAAATCATTTCCATTCTCTGATTGAATGGCTTCTTTAGAACACCAAGTAGTACAAATCGTGAATTTTACTGTTAAAAATACAGTTCAGTGTAGAATGTAGGTGCTTAAATAATCAAACGAAGTGGATACATACTGACTGCAAATATGGTCAGGTTAATGTCTTCCAAATAGTTATAAATATTTGCAGGCAGATTTTTCTTCATCACTTATTGCAGCAAGAACAAGGGAAAGATCTTGTGTGTTATGTTGTCATGAACAACAAAGACTAATGTGTTTTGGCATTGATATTTTTATTGTTTATTCAGCTCCTCTTTTCCCTTTGTTTGCAACTTGTTGGTTTTGTTTTCTGGTTTGTTGTTGTTTGGGGTTTTTTTCCTACTGATTGTGTTCTACATTTTTCGAGGATGATTGCAACATTCAAGAAAATGAGAATTCGCTCTAGATGTGGGTCACTTGCAAAAAGCCCTCTGTTTCCCTTAACCCCATGGTGAAACTGCGTAGCTAGAAGATCCACAAGCAGAATATTATGGATCTGTGAGGGAACTGATGGTTGGAGTGAAGGGGTTAATCCACAGTGGCTTACTTCAGTCAAAGGAGACTTGTGTCCTAAACACTCCATGTACCTACTGGTGAAAGAGAAACTTCTCTAGAGGATGATTCAGAACAGAAGCCTAATTTTAAGGGCTCTGAATCACTCTGCTAGTCTCCATTTCCTACTTGTTGCCCTGATTGGTGAGTCAGGATTTATGCAGAATGAATGAATTTCACCTTTTATGAATAAATCATAGCATAGTAATAATTTAAAGTGCTTGATTTGAGACTAAAGAGCTAGTGAAAGCATTAAGGTGTATTATAGAATCATAGAATAGTTAGGGTTGGAAAACGCCTTAACATCGTCTAATTCCAACCCCCCTGCCATGGGCAGGAACACCTCGCACTAAAATTAGGTTATATACACCTGTTTATCTCACTGAACAACCAGAAGAAACTTGCAAAACTCCAGCAGAAAGCATTTATTTTGTTTAGTACATTGCAATAATTCAAAGTCACTTAATGAGATTTACCAGTTTTCTTGAAACATTTCAGAAAATTATTTTTTCCAAAGCTCCTTCACTTTGAAATGCAGAAGCACTTGAGGCTGAAAGAAAAGTTAATCCATTTACAGATAGCAGGTTCAGAAAAGAACAAAACCTATGAAATGATAAATAGTTTATTCTAAAGTAATAAAGATTAACTCATTAACATCCAAAAAATCCTAAAGCAGAACTGGGTATTTGGTTGTAAACACATATGAGAAATGAGAGTGGATGCTCAGGTGGTCTTAAAAGCAGGCCAGTGGTAGCCTTAGGACACCTGTGTAGGGATGGAAGGGATGCTCAAAGGAGCTTTGCTCAGTGTGTACGCCTCATGAATAGGTATGAAACCACGTTCAAACTTTTTATGGCTATTCCTGTACTCAGATGAAGTGCTGTTGCTCAGAGCAGACTTTCATGACCCCAGTAAAAGTGCTGAAGCTGCTGCTCTCAACTCTTCACTGCTGCTGTTAGGGGAAGAGCATCACAGGGCTGTGTGAGCACCTACCATCTGAGTAAGTCCTGGGTCACCTTCCTGAGGTGCACCTGACACCTAGGAAGGAAACTCCTGGCTGACAACTTCCATATAGACACAGGATCTGCTGTAAGTGTTGTCCACAGGCTTGCTTTTCTTGGTGGACCCTCTATGTCTTTTTCTGTGTGGTATTGGAGATGCACAGTCATCCTGGGCTCATCAGTAGCAGTAATTTTTCTCCCTCTTAGTAGCTTGTGCAGTGCTGCATTTTTGACTTTAGTCTGGGAACAGTGCTGATAACACCAATGATTTTAGTTGTTGCTAAGTAATGCTTACTCCAACCAATGACATTTTCAGTCTCACGATGTGCCAGTGAGGAGGGGTACGGGAGTCTTTGAGGAAGCAGAGACAAGACACCTGACCCAAACTAGCCAAAGAGGTATTCCATACCACAGCATGTCATGCCCAGTATATAAACTGGGGGCAGTTGCCCATAAGATCCAGATCACTGCTCGGGTTGGGCTGGGTATCGGTTGGCAGGTGGCGAGTAATTGTATTCTCTCCCCTTGTTATTTCCCTTATCATTATTATTATTGGTGGTAGCAGTAGTACTTTTGCATTGTACCTTAGTTACTGGACTGTTCTTATCTCAATCCATGGGAGTTACATTCTTTCGAGTCCCCTGTCCATCAGTCCGAGAGCAGGGTGGTGAAGAAGGAGGGGAGTGAGCGAGCAAGCGCCTGCATGGTTCTGAGTTACCACCTGGCCTTACACCACAACAGTGGTGCTGCAGATGTCATTCTTCTTGCACATTGGTGTCTTGGCACAACCACTGCTAATGGCTCTGAATTGAAATTAGGCCACTAACTAATGATTCTGTAGGTGTTGTGTAGTGCATCTGTGTCTGGTGGCCCCCAGCAGGGCACTCAGGATAAATGTCCCACTCAGGACATCCAGCTTCCAGGGGTTGCTCTGCAGGGACCACCTGCCCCAGGCACCTACCTGCAGGTGGTCCCACTTCTAATGCTAGCTGCCTGATACCATCTGCCAGCTTTTTTCCAGTGCCTTTGTCAACTCTGTATTCTCTGGGAGCTTAGTAGGACCTCCAAACACCTTCCAAGCACCTAAAAATCAGTGTTTTAACATGATTTCCATCATGGCAAGATCCATATGGGGTTTGCTCCAGTTCAGCAGTGAGGTCCTGAGGCCTGTGTGAGCTGCCTGTAGCATGTGTGTGTGCCCCCCTTGGTTCACCAACATGAACTGAAAAGAGCGGGGACCAAAGGGGTGTTGCACTGAAGTGAGAAACTTATTGCTGGTGGGTACTGTGACAGTATAAAGAATGCTTGAACTTGGCTTCCTGCTCATAATGTGGTATATTGTGGGGTAGTGTACCTGTAATTAACTCTTCCTCCCCTGGGTGAGCACACAGAAATGATGTTTACTTCTCATTGTAGTGCTAAAACACTTTAGTAGTCTCTTCACAATTTTGTCTGAAAAGTAGGAACAAAATTCTGCTGTCAGTAAAATGAATTGTCAGGACAACTGCATGTACTGAGTTTAATTTCATTTAATATTTAATGACTAGCCAGCTTTTCCTGGGATAATGATTTCACAAGAAGAGAAAGATCAGAGCAGACCTCCTGCTAGTGTAGCACAGTTACAGCAGGAACTGCAGAAATGCAGGGTCAATCCAGCAGAATGAGATTCTGCCATATGTAGTTATCAAGGACAGCACTTCACTCCTTGAGAGTCTGCACTTGGCTCAGTAGGACTGCTGTAGAGGAAAGGACACATTCAGTATGTGTTGAGGCACAGAGTTTGACCCTAATTGCAAATTGCTCCCTCCCTTGGAAAGAATAAACTAACTGGACATGGTTCAAGGCAGCCTCTACATCTTCTGCCCTTTATGAGAGGGGTGGGATGTCTCCTCCCAGATCTCGTATGCCATAAGACTGTGCTGTCCAGCCCTTTCTAGTCACATAAATTCCTCACTCAATCATGTCATTGTGATGTTATTTTATATAACAAAGACTTCTAAACAATAATTTCCACAGCATGTTTGGAGCAGCAGTCTGCCACATTTCTGTATGGCAAACAATGATAAAAACATTTGATCATCAAATAGTACCTGTATGGTTTTGACATCAATGTCAAAAGTAATGTTTCTACATTCAGCAGGTTAACAGATGTGGGAATTGGTGGTCCACACAGCAGAATGGGCACTGATTTGTTTCACAGTTGTATTGGCTCTGCAGTGGTAACAGTCTTGTTAGTTCTTGTCTTTGGCACCCTCAGATGCATTCCTCTGATTTTGAGAGTTAGAAGAACCATGAGATACAAGGAAGGAACAAGAAGACCCACAGCATATGTGCAGTCTGCAGGCAAACAGTACTGCCTGTGCTAACCCTAATCCATGTGTGTAAAGATGGTCTGAGAAGCTAATTATGACAGGCAAAAAATAAAAAAAAGACGGATAAGACTATAGGAATTTGTTCCAAATGCAGTTGGCAGAATGGCTGAAACTCAGTCCCTGAAGAATCCCTCCAGGATATGTAGCTTTCCTGACACAAAGTGAGTGGATTGATTAGGTGAATTCAGTGACTTCAGAGAAATTTTCTACCCATAACCATCACAACATTTGTAATTCTTGTAATTCTTCCCCTTTTTCCTTTCCCTGGGGTTGGCTGGTTTGTTTGGGTTTGTTTGGTTGTTTTTTTGTTTTGTTTGTTTGGGGTTATGTTTTGGTTTGGTTTGGTTTTTTGCCATTGGATAATGACCAGCTCTATAGATCAATTTGTTTATCTGGGGTCGATTTGATTTTTTGATGGTGGATGAATTGACTGATAGTGTCATCACTGCCTTGTGAACCCAAGGATAAATTCACAGGCTGTTAGCAAAAGCACTGCCTGATGCCTGTCATCTCTGCTGAGAAGGCATTGCGCCCTCCTCCTCAAGCAATCAGGATGGCTTGAGGCTCCTTAAATGTTTTATTTCTCACCCTGTGGTTAATTTTCTGTCTTACTTTGCAGCTTCTCCTTACCAGCCTGCACTCTTATGTAGGTATATTCCACTTTCAGATCTCTCAATTTGCCAAGCATAAGGCACAGTGAGAAGCAATGGCACAGATTTTAGGGGATGTGGCTAATTTCTCTCCCGGCTGGCATTAAGGGGCAAATCACTGACGATTTGTACCTGTTCATTTGAAATAAATCCCAAAAGATCTGTGAAGACATGGGGGAGATAGTTTCTGGGTATTGCCTTTGCTTGCTTACTAGGTGCCAACAGGGGGAGTTTCAGCTCTGCCTCAGATTTATGCTTCTGACAGTATCCTTGTCTTTCTTGATATTGATCATGAGGGATAAAAGTTATTTATTTTCCCACATTTCAATAACATTTCTTAACGCCTCTTTCCTTTAAAGAAACACTTCTGTAGCTCTTCTATAGATTGAAAATGAAGGCACAGTTCATATCTCTCGTTGAAATCCTTTAAAAAAGAAACTAGTGGTGGAATGGTTCCACACCTAGCTTTGCTAAAGTGAAAGAAAACTAATTGGCCTCTGAGATGAATCAGATCCAGATTTTATAAAACTATCTCAAATTCTACCTTCCCCCTGAAAACCCTCATGACTGATGCATAGTTGACTTCTCTTGCTTATTTTGTATAAACCAAGATTTGAATGAGAAGATCTTAGAAAACCAAAAATCTGCCTCTGGCCTATCAGGTTAAATCATTTAATTCATAACCAGATAGAAAACAGATGTAGAAAAAAAACCCCCAAAACTCCCTTTTATTTATTTATTTATTTATTTATTTATTTAGAGGGGGAGGTAAATGAGGAAGAACTTCACTTGTGAGGAAGCAGAATGACATCTTAGGAAAATGAGGCTTTGTCCTTAGAAGGATATAGACCATGCTTGTGTAGAAATGAATGGAGGAAGACTTTTTAGAGATACATTTTGTGTCTTTATAAACAGGACAGAATACGTCTGTGCACTGCTGCAGTCAGTTCTGCCAGGTCACAGCAAATTGCAGGTTTTTTGTGTGATGTTTGTAATTTATTTATGTTTTTGTTTTGTTTTGTTTTTTGTTTGTTTGGTTGGTTTTTTTTTATTGTCTTCAAAGAACAAGAAGTGTATCTTTTCTGTAATATAAGCATGATATTTTCAGTTGCTATTGAAGAAGGTACCTTCCATGTATTGAGCCTCTAGGGTTCACTCAGGTTGCATTTCAAGCATTTTTTTTCTGCCATTCAGACCAGACTTCAGTACCTGAATCTCCTTCATTTTTGGGTGCAAAAAACATGAACAGATTAAATCCAAAGCTCTTCAGGAGAAAACTGAAATTTTCCAAGTCATCCAATGAGAGCTGAAACTAGTTCCTCTTTTCAAAAGTCTTATTACCTCTGGCTCTGAGCTTCAAAACTGTAGCCGCTTTCAATTATGATGTCTCAGCTGACTGGGTCCAGAGCTGGGATCTTGTCAACAGAGGCCAGGGTGGAAGAAATCTCCCTTAGGCAGTTTGTCCTCTCTGGGGGAATCCTGCAAAATGGACTTCATCCTAGCCTGTAGTAGGAGCACTTTTTAAGGGATTAAAAAGTCTTCAGCTTCCACTTGGCATCTGAATTTTGCATTCACAAGCTGTGTCTTTCTCTCTATACCCACACACAGAAGGCCATGCTCTGTGTAATGTACAAAAAACATGTTAAGTAAAGTTGTGTGTGTGTATATATATAAAAAACCTGTTATTGCCTACTTCAGAAATGCAAATTAAAATTCATATCTGTATCAGTGATCCTCATCATTTCACTCAGTCCAGTTCTACAGTCACTTAAAACTCTTTTTAATTAGTAGCTATCAGCAATTTGGTGAGTGGGTTGCTGGAGTGGAGAAGGTTAATGCTGTATCTGGGGGGGGGGAAGGGAGTCAACTTACTGCTGTAGGAAGTAGGACATTCTTCTTGATTTGATGAAACTATGCTGGAGAGAAATCCGCTGTGTCTTGATATTGACGTAATTGAGTTGCGTATGCTGAAATGGCTCTCTGTAATGGTCTGATCCTGCACATGTACCAAAGGGCAAGGATGGCCTAATGCAGCTTGCCGAGATGCTCTGTCTATTCCCATGCCAGCAGCCCAGTGAGAAGGGGTGAATGGTTCCAGGGGTATTAGGAGGGGTGCCAGATCAGTCAGGGTTGGCAGGTTTTACTGGGACAGTTGCAGTACTGTGATAATACATCTGCCTGGGCCTGGATCTTGAGTAAGAAAAAGAGTAAAAGTAATTCCCAAGGATACTGAAGTAGGTCATCTCCATCACTGACTGTGACCCAAATATCTCCCGTGAGAATGAAGCCTCGTTTTACACCCTAGCCAAGCAGTGTAAAGATAGAGCTGGAAACCCCATTTCTCCTGTGTATGAACTTCTGGCTAAAGCTCAGGTTGGTTGTTCAGACCACTGGCAGAGAGTGAAAGAGACGAAAATCATGTGGATATAAGGAGGGTGTTTAGATGAAGAACTAAGAGAGACTGTGTCACAGGATTAGGGCAGCTATGCAAGCTCACACAGCTATTTCTGCTTGTGCTGTCCTCACACCTTCTCTGAGGGAACCTTTTTGTCCCAAACACAAGGACTGTTGTACATTGCAGGATACACTGCAGTGTACCACATAGCCATGGCTTCTGGCCACATGTCTGCTTGTGTGGACATGTTGACTTTACCATGCTAGTGTATTCCCTGCTTTCCTTGAGAAGGAAACCTGGGCAGGGAAGGAGCCAAAGTGCAGCAAATGCACTGGTTGGAATGGCTATGGGATAAGCCATCAAGGTGAATAGGGCAGCATGCATCCAGAGGTCATGCCAGGGGATCAGGGCTGTGAGTGCCTTGGTGCCCAGTGAACATGACTTTGAGGCAGTGCTCTTACAGCTGCATGAATGGGGCTCTGATGGCTATAATCTGTAATTGTGGCATCTGGGCTGTGTTTGGGAAGTGTGTAGAATGTTATTGCTACAGTAGGACATGGGACACATTTTCTGTGCCTTTGACCAAGAAGACAAAACTGGTGGTTGTGTGCTGGTAAACACCATATAAAGTAGTGAGGATTATGATGGTGTTTTAAGCAAGAAAACCAAGCCAATGGGTAGGCTTCTGAGTGCACCATATGCACAACTAGCTTTATGTATAACAAACCAAAATCCTTGTCAAAGAGTAAGAAAACTGCAGTTAACTTATAATATGAAGGTGGACTTTCGAGATAGGTACATTAAAAACCTTTTACTGGTAAATGAAATATCAATGGGAAATGGCTACCTATGGCTATCTCTATCTATGACTTCCAGAAAGGCTTACAAGGACATTATATAAAGAAGTGTGCTTTTCTGGAGTAAGGCCAAGAGGCTGTCAAGGATCATACATCTTTTAGTGAAAAGTGATATGAGATCTCACTGTTTCTAAAGAGAAAAGGGATGCTTATGGAGGAAAATGGAAATATCTGTAGAAGAATTGTTGTTTCTGAAAGCCATGTGTTTAAAACACAAAACACCATGAAACCTTGCAAAGAATGGGAGAGGAATGAGAGGCAATGACTTAGAACAAAACAAAACAACAAAAAACCAAGCAAGAGTGAGAATTGGGTCTACCATGTGCTTAAGAAGAATAGCGCTGAGTCAAAACCTGTTGGACTCAATTGGGAATGCTGTGGTTTAGCTAGCTCACTGAGCTGAACTGGAATGCTCTTTTTGTCTTCCAACAAGCCTGTAAAAGTTGTCAGAGATTGGATCAGCTGTTCAAGCCCTACTGAACAGCCCTCTGAGTTCAGCTCTTACATCTGGTTAGGGGGCCAGCAGAAAAATTAAGGGTCAAGCAGGTTGTAGGTTTAGGCAGCAGTTGTGTTTGAGAGGTGTGCAGATTAAGATATTTTTTCTGCATGGAAGGAAAGTGTTACCTCAGAAAGGTGCATCCTCATGCACTCCTCTCTTCTGGAGGGGCTTTCTGTATAAATAGAAACATGAACAATAACTTAGGGAATTATTTCATGCTTGTGATGTTATACAGACTAGCTTAGCTTTTTGTCTAGTGGCAGATGTCTAAGGTGATTTAGGTCTAAGTTGGAGCTATCACAGTTTGGTCCTGATCTTGCTCCCTCTCTCCTTGCCACCACTTCAGCATTTCTCTGATCTTGTCATGAGCCAGTTTGTGAAGCTGAACTGATTGAAGACTACTGCTTTTTCCTGCAGAGTTACTTTTTACCTGGTTTAACTCCCTGAACCAGCTCATGACAGGGCCATAGCAAGGCCTCGTACTGGCATGCAAGAGCTAGTTGGAATTTGTGGCTGGGCTGAGAAGGAAACAGCAGAACTCAGATAAATCGTGCTCTTGAGAAACCTCAACCTGCAGCAGTTTAACCTTCCTCCTGCTCCACTACACCCGCCTATAGACCTTCGGTCCCCTTATATCAGATTTTGTGTGAGTATGGATTCTTTAACTGAAAATGTTTTGTAGTGCATCTGCGTACTGCTAAGCCTACTTTCATCTGAGTGAAATTGTGCTCAGAAAGGCTGGACTTTGCACTCATGAGCATATTGTGTCCACCTGGGTTTGTGAAATGCTGTGGATCCCAGCTTGGAAGGCTTAAATTCCACTGCCCATACGGCTTCCACTGACGTCAAGGTAATGAAGGCATATAGAGAGGTAAAAAGGTACCCTGCAGTGCATCTGGAGTGTTGCTAACTTAATTTGGGCATATACCGGAAAGGCAAACAGGATCGTGTCAGTATCTCTGTCTCATCCTATAGTGGCTGGTCCCAAGGAGAGAAGGTCTTATGATCCCCAAGCCTACAGGCTTTCTTCTATGCCCTCCCCTTAGCTGTTTTGTGGCCCACCATATGCTAAGCATTCAGTATTTGTGGAGGGAAGGATAGAGGCATGGAGACATTGACCACATGTGCTAAAAGGGCTTCTGGTGAATCTTAATAACAGCACTCAGCCTCTGGGCATAGGTACATTATGCAGTGACTTCCATTTTATATTAGGAAGATGGCTAGGTGTAAAAAACCCAACCAAACAGTAGAGCTAAGTATGTTAATGATTTGCTCCTGCCTTCTCCTTTAGGGGATCCAAATGTGTCAATGAAAATGTGCACTTTGTGATTACTAGTAGGAAAGAGTGCTTCAGAGCATGGTCTCAAACAGTGTCTCCTGGGAACTTGCCTTATCAAACAATGCCGATTCCTTCAGTTCAAAGAAAGTCAAAGTATTTGCAAAATTTGGCACGTAAGCAATAGTTGGGTTGCTGCACAGATATTGAGCAATTGTAGCTGAGCATGGGAAGTGGCCTGCAAAATGATGAAAGGTGGAGAGAAGTCCCAATAAATGATTTGTCTCCTAAGTGTGGGTTCCACATTCTGTGAAGGCCTGAGAGCCTACCTGTAATTTCACCTTTTCTGACTGTTTGTCTTTTATTTCCACTTGCCTGCTATTGTCATTATTTTAAGTCTTCATCTCTCATCTGTTTGCCTTAGCAATTTCTGTTAACTCTAGCCCAGCTTATATGTTTTAGCTACTAACGATTTCAAATGGAGGACTTGACCTTCCTTCCTTAATGTTTTCTCAGTGTTCCTTTGTTTGTGAGTATGGGATGCAGGAAATATTTTTTTTTCTCCCTCAGAGTGAGGCTTTACTTACCCGAGGGCTGAAAAAATGAACATTGTAATTCAAGGCAATAGCACATAGCTGTGAAGAATGTAAATGGTGCTTTTCACTTAGCCTGGTTTCTTGCAGTGCCTTTTTCACCAGGAGCAGACAAATTATTATTCCCATAATTAAAAGGAATACACCTGGAGAATTAGCTGTATAATGAATGCCCCAGAAGCTGAAACTTCAGCTGATTGTACATTCAGTCCCTACAGGCCAAAAATGCAGAAGTCAAATTCCAGTTTAGAGCTGCTGCTTTCAGACGGTAGCATGAGATCTGGTACCAGGACCATTTAAAGAACATATTTTTATTACATCAAGTATCTTTTTCCAGTGCATGCCTTAAATTGACATTTAATGGGAGCAAAAATAAATTCTGAAACATGATAGCATTCATTTTATGTAGATTACGCATGGTCAGAAGAGGAAGTAATGATTTGATAAGGGTTTCAAATTCTAATATATCTGGAAAGGGGAGAAAATAGCTCCCACAATGGAGTTATCTATGGCTGTTCTTGGTCATATGGGAAATATGTAGCACCTATGCCCATAGGTGATAAGACAAAATCTAGAGTATGTATGCCTTTATGTGTGAGCAAACTGGCTGGATTTTTCTTCTACTCAGAAGATACTCATCTTGCTTTTCAATCTCTAGAATATAACCAGTGCTGAATCTCAGAGAACAAGGTTGAAAACCAATAAGGTTCTTTTCCATGTTATACAGATTTGGACACCCATTTATGAATAAATGAGATGGCAAAGTGTGAAGTAACAAAGGAATTTTAAGCAGGGGCCAGCATGTGGAAAGTCAAAACTATCTACAGCTGAATAATGTACTTATCAGAAATGAAGGGCAAACAGAAGTATAATTTATTGTTGCCTCTCTATGTGGCTTTAGAGAGCACATAATCCAAAGTAAAAAATGGCATGCATGTGCTCCTTAAGGTATTCTTCAGAATGGAGGGGCTATATATCAAAACCTTATTTCCTGGTAATGAATTTTAAATAAGTGCCCAGGGCATCAGGTCACTGATGTTTCCACTTTGCAAACTGGGTGGGCTATGAAAGCCCCTAGGGCCCTTCAAAGGCGCCCTAAAAAAGATCCCTAGCTTTAACTGACCAAACTTTTAAAGAAAAATACCTGAAACAATTAGGAGAATGAAAACCAGGAGGTCAGATTACTTGGCCCATGGCTGAGGATTTACATAAATAGGCCTAACCTTTGACTTGAAAATAAAAGGTAAGTACAGAGCCCTGACAGAACAGCAGGTCATTGGTATTTACTCTGTAAAGTACTGCCTCTGATGCTATGACAAAAATGCCAGGAATTCCACCGATCGCTGTGTGCTGATAGGGCTCAAAGGTATGCAGCCAGCTAACAGAAACCCAGCCTACCTGACTGATCGAAACTGCATTACTCCCACGCATTTATAACCTGCAATCTGCAAGCGTGGGAAAGCGTGCAAGGCCTTAGACTAATTCCTGAGGGAAAGAAAAATATGGATAAAGTTGGTGTCTTTTAACAGTTCTTTTTCTTAGTTCCTTGTGGTTTGGGCAACATACAGTAAAACTAGCAAAAGGTCTCAGAGTGAGCATCTTCAGATGTTTTCTTCCCTGTGTGTACTGCTGTTCAAGAGACTCCAGAATTCTGGGGTTGCACGTGCAGGCTGAGGTTGGTTCCACATTCAGCATCATGGGACCTTATCAAAGATAATCTGTGCTTAGTCTGTAAGTGTCCAAACGGTAGCAAGCTATAGGAAGACAGTCTCTGGCTCAATTTTTAACTGATGGAACTCCACACAGTGAATCTACAGAAGTTGTATGCTGTGTGTTTGTGCTGTTTAGTTGAGCAATGGCTTTGTGCTCACAGGTCAGAGAGGGAGAGGTGAACCCAAAGGGGTTTTCTGCATTTTTCTGTCTAGCATGATAACAAAGATGTTTTAGGTATTTTTTCTTTTCTACATGGATAGCAGAGGAAATAATAGCTCTGTGCAAGTAGAAACAATAAATGCAAAGTTATGATGTTCATGTTTTATAGAGATTTGGTTTGCTGTTCCAGTTTGAGACACAAGCACGCACTAAGTATCCTGAAGGCTGTTTCAAACTTGTTTCTCTAATTAATCAAAAGTGATCCATTACAGAAAACCTGCAGGAATGTCAGAGATGGATGCTTCTGCTGTACTGTTTTTGACTTGCTTGTTGCAACAGAGGGGGAAGCTGTTAGTGCCTGTCTAGTAAATTATTGCAAGATGGTGTAAGAGGGCCTGATGCCTTCCTCTCGAAGGGCCAGGGAGTCTGGGCCTAGCCAGCCCCATGCTGCTTTCCCTATCTGCTAGGCTGCTGTAGGATTTTGGAGGGAGGTGGTAGAACACCCCACAGCTGGGGACTGATCAGTGGAGATGGCAGGCTGACCCCATGCCCTGGGTGCTGCCTGGCCAAGTCCTGTGGCTGGGAAGCTGGGGAGGTGATGATGAAGCAGGAAAACTGGTGGCCACTGGAGAATAGTCAAGCAAGGTGTCCTGGTGAGGATCCAGTTGTTAGCCCCCCTGTGCCCAGTGAGTTTGGTACTGTGCAAGGAGAAGCCCAGGCTTCTCTCTCTGACCAGCATGGCACATCTCCCTTCCCCCTCTGGCCAACAGGCATGAACACAAGATGTAATTCTGAAGGGAAATTAAAACCTTTTGAAGGACCTCCAGTCTCTGGAAGGTGTTTATGGTGACCTTGAGCTCCTTCGGTGTTAGTTCTAGTGTGTCTGCTTGCCATGCTCAGCTGCCTGCCCTGATGGACCCCACCTGCTCTAGGCCTTCCTGGGCATAGCGATAGCCAAGTGTCCACTCCTGTGAGTCAGTTCTGTGATCCTACCTTGCAAAGTGTAGACCAGTCTGCTTTTGCCTCCATTTGCAGTGGTGTTCTGTTGTGCTGGCACCATTTCACTGATGCGCTGGACTCAAAGGCAGTGGGGCAGAGTTGTTACCTGTCAAGTCCCATACTGCGCTACAAACTGCTTGATGTCTTACATGCTGAGCTGTGACTATCTGCCCTGCTCTGTCAGACTGAGTGCATCTGGCAGAAATGGAATTGCTACGTGTGACTATGGGTTTAGCAGCACTGAGGCTGTCTCAGGGAATTGAGGGCAAGAGTTCATAAACCAACCATTTCCAAGAGGGGTAATCTCTGTCCTGCCAAGGACAGGGAGCTGCCACTGGTGATAACACTGCCTTGCAAAATTATTTGAGTGAATCCCTGATTCATAGTAAATAAGAACTACTTCTGTCTTGCTTGGAGGTGAAGAATGGAGAGTTGGAGGCCAAGACAATTTCACATGGCTTTGCTTTCTCATCTCTGTCAGCATTTTGTATCTGCTGTGAATCTTAAGAGCTCCTACAGTGCTGATCTTCACATGAGCCTGTTCTAAAACACCTCTGGACCCTCTTGATTTTTCAATCCCTAACTTTTGTAATCGCTATTTAACCAATTTTTTTCCTAATTGTTATCCCATATCTTCGAACATAGCTCTGTCTAGTACTGAGTGCCCTCCCTTACTTGGGAGGCAGTGCCCAGCCATCAAAATTTCCGGTACTGGGATTCTGGGAGGCTGTCTTCAGCTGGCTCCATGATAAATGTTTCATTCTGAGGTTTCATTCCATATTTCATTCTGAGGTTGAACAACTGTTTTTTTTTTTAGTTCTCTTTTACTGTTGTATAGTTGGGTTTGTAAAATTTGTTTTGGTTTTGACAAAACAGTTTCCCAAGTACAGCCTGCTTAAAGACTTCCTTCATAGCCAAAGAATGATGCATATCCCATCAGCATAGTGTTGCAGATTCAGGTCTGTTCACATGCAAAAAGGCAATAGTACCTGCATTCCCTTTGCCTCCAGAGGAATCATATCTGTTATTTATTCCTCCATTCATCCACTTTCTCTAGTATCTAATTAGAGTAAGACCATTCCAGTAAATCCCAGATCACTCCAGCTTCCCTTCTTTTGCCTATAGATTTTCCCCTCAGATCTAGCAGGATCACAACCTAGACCACAGGTTTGGGTACCTACATCCATTTGGAAGTTAAGATGCCTCCTTTGCTTGGATTGGTTGCCTTTTCCTTTCCAGGCACATTCTGTCCCTGGCTCCAGCAGAGGACTCCCTTGAATGGTACCATCCATCTGGGTTGCTCTTGCATGTGTTTTCCAAGCATTTGTAAATTCTTCTCCAGCTGCCTCGTGAAACTCAGGCTTGTTAGGTTGCTTCCTACTGTACATAAGAGCCATTTCATATATTCATTGATAGCAGGGAAACATAAACATTCAAAAGCAAAACATTACTCAAAATCATAAGGAGGGAAGAATGCATTCGTAAAATCTTGTGTGGAGAAGCCCATTTTCTCTCATGAAGAGCTCTCAGGCTTGTGTTTTGCTGGAGGTTGCATCAGCTGAAACAGCGGCAGTCAAAAGACTTTGATTCATTTCATTTATTTTTAACTTTCCTATTGAAATGCCAGAGGGGAAAAAAAATAAAAAACAAAAAGAAGTTGCTTCCTTGGAGAGCCCTTCATTTCTGGGAGATACCTGCTGCAATCTAGAAATAGGCTTACTCTAGGAACAGCCTGGCCAAGCACTGCCCTGGGCACAGTAGTTTGTTGTTTCTCTCTTAATTTCAACACTGAGCACAGCTGCCTCTTTCAAGGGCTGCTGTCCTGGGTTGGGTTTTTTGGGTTGTTTTTTTTTTTGTTGTTGGGGTGGGGGAGGAGCTGAGGAGGCTCCAGCTCATAGTAGCAGAGCGCAAGAGGCAGGGGAGCCCCAGTGACGGCAGCCTGGGCTGCATCAGTCTGCCGGTCACAAGGATGCCTGTCATGTGCTGCTGCTCAGACAAAGATCTTTTTCTTTCTGTGCCTGGTGGGTTCTCCATCAATGAGAGAACCTTGTTCTACAAACACGAATCCAACCTCCATAATTGCAGTGTCACTGATAAAGCATGACTTCTTTACCAATTTTTACAAGCACTTTGACCTCTTGCCTTGGTGCAACAGACTTTGGAGATTTTTTCATTTCTAGCTCTTTTTGTGGTTTTGATGGAAGTACTGTAGGAAAGTTTATTTTGGGAATATTTTTGATCTATCTCAAGAAAGAAGCTAAGCTTATGCACTTCCAGTCAAAACTGCTATGAATTGTCTGGAGTGATTGCTAGCTCTACGTAAAAATTATTCCAGGTTACAGTATACTTTTTGTTTAAATTTGGGACTACTTTTGCATGAATAATCAGTATTATGTGTTCTTAGTAAAGATGAGAACAAAATTTCTGCTCCTAATGGTTTCCCTTCCTGAAAAAAAGTGAAAAACTTAAGTAAGAAGGCTGAAATAAAAAGGAGTAGTGTTGAATAGCATGGCTAAGCAGCTGTGTTATTTTTTTCTTCCCCCAATTGAATTATTGCTATAACTGTTCTTTAACTGTTCTTTCTAAGTTAAGATCTCACTGGGGGAAGGAAGAAAGTTTCTAGGTTTTACAGCAGGAAAATCTTTAACAAGAAGTTAATGTAGGATAATGAAGGAGTCAGGAAAACTATAAGCACAAAGGAATTGTCCAGAAGACTGTATTAAGATAAGAATGCAAATAAAGAAAATAAAAAAGAGAAGAAACATGCAGCAACCATTTGAATTTTAACCTAGCTGCTCAGTGACAAATACATACCATATCCACCATGGCATGTTACCCTGGGCACAGTAATCAGCAGCAGTCATGGTCACCGTCCCAAGTTATCAGGATGCATGAACATTTCTTGTTTGTACACATGTTCTTCTTTAAAGGTTAATATCTTATACAATCATAGAATAGTTAGGGTTGGAAAAGACCTTAAGATCATCTAGTTCCAACCCCCCTGCCATGGGGGGGGGACGACACCTCCCACTAAACCATCTTACATGTGACAGGATTTAAAGACTATGAAATACATGGAAAGACATGTTGAAATACATGTTGAAAACAAAGACAAACAGTAAATAGAGAGAAGCAGGTATTTGTGGAATTCTGGGATTGTACTTTAAGCTTCTAATATTTAACTCCTACAAAAGAGAAGTATAGCAGAGAAATTAGCTGGGCTACCAGACCAGTTAGCTTTGCTGTTGCTTTTCGGTCAATAGGTCACTTCTCTAGGTTAGCGATTGTGCTCTGCCAAGCAGCAGGATTTTTTAGCTGGTCCTGTATCAATGAGACAATAATTCTGTTTCTATGGTATCATAAACATAGAAACAAAAGAATAGGACCATAAAATAAGAGATTATTATACTCTTTGATGCTGCAAAATTGCTGTCCTTTTCTTAGAATATTGGATTATTTTTAAAATAAACTAGAACTTTTGTCAAATATGTTAAAAACTCACCTCAGCAACATATTTTTGCAAGGGATTTTAGAGAAATTAGCTTCTGAATCACATATGAGATGCTGTGTACTAACCGTGATGGTAAATAATTCACATTTAGTAACTAGAGTGTGATTTTGCCAGTTAGCTCCCTTTAGAGTCAGGCTTGGACACTCTGAAGTATTATGGCTATGGAGATTATTTCATCATACAGATGTAGGCACCTCTCTGATCTATATAGTTGCATTTGCATTGATATGTCTAACAGTGAAATAACTTGTCAGCTTTAAATACTGCATAAAGTGGACAAAAGCCAGCATTAATAGCACTGAGTTCCATGAACAAATCTGTGTCACTGCCATGAATGAAATGAATTCTATTATTCCCTCATAGGATAAAAAGATACTATGATCCTTATTTCAGAGAGCTATGTGGGGTTTTTTTCTACTTCTCAAGTAGATATCACTCAGGAAATCAACAGCTTTCCCCTCTCCTTTTGCTCTCAGCAGAAATTAAGTTTTGGCTACCTACTGGTATTTTGGAGGAATTATGCCTGCTCGGTTATTTATTTTTATAATGCTGCAACATTTTATCCCAATTCCTACGGAAATCAGGCTAAAACAATCCTGCTGCATATGCTTGTATCTCCCTCACTTCCACACCCCCAAAATCTTTTAAACTTATTGACAAATTTCAACCAATTGATCTCAAGGAAAATCAGGTTCCTAAAAGCTTTGTGGAAGTAACCTGCCTGGTAGTGCTGTCACAGAGAGATAGGCTGCAGTGTGAGGCTGCAGTGTGAAGAGGCACGGTTTCAGACAGCAGAGAACACACTTGTAAGAAAATATTTATTTATAAACACCTGTCCATGGGAAACATTTTATGGAAAGCTAGTTCCTTCCTTGACCTGGAGACAATTGAGTCTGAGGCTCAGGTCTTTCAGGAGCCAGGCTTTATAGTACTGATCTCCCCAGCATGTAGGAATACTGCTCTGCAGTACTGTTTTACCACCTTAACAGCATTTAAAGTATGTGTTTCTTAAAACCACTTAATTTTCTTTTTTTTTTTTTTCTTTCCTCTTATAAAGGTCCAATAACTGCCCAATAGCTGGCTCTTAAGACCAAGGCTTTATGTTGTCCATCACCCTGGAAGTCAACTCTTGACCTTTATCACTGTCACTTTTCTCCATGGGTTCTCTGAGTTTGAAGTACAGAATTGCCAAAACAGATAACAGAGTGCAGAAGGCTGAAAAGTGACTAGGATGAACCTCCAGGGCCAAAGTTAATCTGTTGGAGCATTTCCTCTGTGTACTTTGAAACCTCTCAATTTAACTTGATCAAAGTGTGAGCCGACGCGTTTCAGCTCCCTACTGAACAAACAAATTTACTGCTTATCACTGTTGCCACCTCAGTTTTTAATTTACTTTACTTAGTAAGCCAGTACATGTTAAATGAACAACCTGGTTATTACACATGCTAGGCTGTGGCCTCAAAAATAGGCTACAGTTTACCTGACATTAAATTACACAGCACATCACAGACCCTCTCCTTCCCTACAGTCCCAGTGTAAAAGGAATCATAGGCCATTTTTATCCAGTGTGGACAACCTTCTTTGAGACCACTGTATCCATCAGTATCTGTTGGGGTTTTTTTCTTAATATCTTGGGCTTTCTCATTTCTTTAATTCCTGTAGGGCATAGGTGGACTGAGAAATTGAATGGTGTTGTTTTCAGAATGCATTAGTTAACTCATATTAGCACATTTCATAGCATACTTTTGCACATATGGATCAACAGATTATTTTAAACATCACTTTTTTCTGTCTATGATAGCAACTAAAATTTTTTTTAATGTCCTGAGAGCTTTTGAATTTGTTTAAAATTATTCAGTTTTAATTACTTGTTTTTAATGAAAAAAAAGGTATTTACTTAAGTTAATAATAACAATAGTAAAGACTGCTATGAGGTGTTTCATGAAGGGAGCATGGCCAGACACCCTAGCTGGTAGAATGCAGTGATGTACAGTGGTTGTCTTTGGTTCTAAACCAAAATAATTTTACAAGTGTTTAGAAACCATACCCAAAATATTTTAACTGTTTTTCACTTACTTAAAGCTACTGCTCCATATTTTCCAGCTTATGTGGCCTTCCTTATTCTCAGGGAAATTGAGTCCAAGTTCTTTAGTTTCCTTGGCTCATCAGTAGCATAGCCCTGTGTAACCAGAACTGGTGTGGTACTTGAGGCTGCTTCTCTTTCAGGAGCCACCTGCAAGACCAGGGACAAATGCAACCCATTTGATGACATTTGTCCTCAGTTCTTGAATGCTTTTCTTGTGTGACTGCAGAACCCCTGAACTAGGAAATTGTGGCTGCGCGTCCAAGTTGTATGTTTCTGGATCAATAATGCAAACACTGAAATATTCTGGGTTAGAGAAAATAATCAGTCAATAAACCAGCCTCCGAAACCAGCCTTCCTCACAGAATAGCGTTAAAAGGGATCTCTATGTGGTATAGGTAGATACAGATAGAAACTATTCTTTAGCATTCCAAACTGTGGTTGCCTTTATTAACTGTCAGCTTCTTTCCTTCTTTCAAGCAAAAATAACTTCTTCAAACATTCTGCAAGCTCAGATATTAACCATAATCGGGTTTTATTCTACTTCTATGTCATCACGCATTGAAAATGCAAAATGCTTAGACAATGTAAGTTACGGGAATTTTTAAGAAGAGTGCAGTGACACATCTCCTCTTAGAATTAATGGGACATGTGTGATGCTATCCTGCACGGCTTGGTAAATGTCGCTCAGAGACTTCAGAGCATCCATGTAAGAAATGACAGGAAAGTCAGCCACATATGGCAGTATCTGCTGACACAGATAAACCTCCCCATGCAATTCAACTAATAAATGTATAGTCTTTTCCCATAATACCCACAGACTAGGAATAGTTGAGTTTAGGGTTTTGTGAAGCTTGCAGATGATATCTTCATTTTGTTGGCATGAAAAACTATTTCACATCCACAATATTTCTTTACAATTTGGACTAGTGTTGATTATTTTCTTCCTCTGATGTTATTAACTTTAACTAGTTAGATGACTTATTTTTCCACCTGAATGAAGCCTGTGCCAGATGTAGAAAACTGCTTGCCTGAAAGATGAGTTAACACAAGTGAATGTCCAACATTTTTTGTAATGAATTAGCTGTAAGTATTGAGATGTTCCATGATCTGTAAGTTTGCCACCCTACTTTTAAATTTGTCAAAGGAAACCTTAGCGTAACTGGTTCTGCCATTTCCAAGAACAAATACAGACAACAGAGCCATGTGAGAAATGTTCCCATGCTGTTCTGAGATGAATTTAGATGTATTCTCCAAATAGGGAAAAGAGCAAGTTTTCTGGACTGGATGTTATCCTGGTACTTGTGCTTCACACTGGGACTATTGGAGAAGTGGGTTTAAACCCTTAGTTGGCTTGAGCTGGGTTTCTCATGTACTATGAGGGATTCCCCTTTCCCCAGTTCACAATCTGCTTTGTGATGGGTCTCCTTAAATATCTCTGGCCATATAGAATCATAGAATAGCTAGGGTTGGAAAGGACCTTAAGATTATCTAATTCTACCCCCTGCCATGAACAGGGACACCTCACACTAAACCATGTCACCCAAGGCTCTGTCCAACCTGGCCCTGAACCAGGGATGGAGCATTCACAACTTCCCTGGGCAACCCATTCCAGTGCCTCACCACCCTCACAGTAAAAAACTTCTTCCTTATATCCAATCTAAACTTCCTCTGTTTAAGCTTTATCCTGTTACCCCTTGTCCTGGGTTCAGCAGTTGCAGTCAGTTTTTCTTCTCTTTAGTAGCTGGTGTTTTGACTTAGCCCGGGAACAAGGCTGAAAAGGCCGATGTTTTTGGTTGTTGCTGAGCGATGTTTGCCCTGACCAAGGACTTTGTGAGCCTCATGCTTTGCCGGGGAGAAGGGGGGGCCAGGAGAAAGGAGGGACAGAACCCAAATTGACCAAAGAGGTATTCCATACCATAGCACGTCATGCCCAGGAGGAAACTGGGAGTTACCTGGAAGGAGGAGAACTTCCCGGTCGGGCTCATTTTCAGCGGGTGGTATCGTACCCTCTTCCCTTGTTTTCTTTTTCATTGTTATTATTGTTGGTGATAGCGATAGTGATTTGTGTTGTACCTTGGTTACTGGACTGTTGTTATCTGACCAGTGGGAGTTCTTTGGCCCATCTTCCCTCCCCGCTCCCCTGGGAGCGGGGAGGAAAGGGGGG
>NDXB01003171.1:3715-20482 GCA_002631895.1 Agapornis roseicollis
GGGGGGGGGGGGGGGAAGTACACAAGGGGGAGTTGGGGATACACAGGATGGGTTTGGGAGCACAAAAGGGGCACTGGGCACGAGTAAGAAGGGATTGAGGACACATGAGGAGCTTTGGGGCTATGAAGATGGTACAAGAAGTGGGAGGGCTGGGGTATGAAGGGGGGGTGCAAAGGAGTGTTGGGGCTATAAAATGGGCATCGGGGGATTTCAGGGGGTACAAAGGGGCTTGGAGGAGGGGTTGGTGGTGGGTGGGGGATTGGGGTACCCGGGGGGTGTCCCGTGTCCCGTCCCCCCTTCACAGGCATGCGAGGGCAGGCGGAAGGCCTGGAAGCGCTCATGTGCCTGCTGGTGTGTGAGCAGCCGGAGCCGGAGCGTGTCCATCCCCTGCTCCAGCCCTGGCTCCTGCGCCAGCTCCAACACGTGGTCATTGGCCTGCAGGGGACACGGGAACGCTGGGGTCCGGGGGGGGGCATAGAGAGCCCCAGAACAAAAGCAGCCCCCCCTGGTTTCCTTCATGCCCCCCCTGGCACTAAGGAGCTGCAGGCGCAGGGCACTCACCACCTCCCCCACACTCACCAGCTGCAGGGGGGGGCACTCACAGCCCCCCCTGCACTCACTAGCTGGGGGGGGGGGGGCACCCCCCCCCCCCCAGGGNAGCTGCAGGCGCAGGGCACTCACCACCTCCCCCACACTCACCAGCTGCAGGGGGGGGCACTCACAGCCCCCCCTGCCCTCACTGGCTGGGGGGGGGGGGGCACTCACAGACCCCCATGGCACAGCCCACCTGCATTCACAGCCCCCCATGGCACAGGCCCCCCACAGCAGCTGCAGGGGGGGCACTCAGCCCCCCATGGCACAGCCCCCCCACACTCACAGCCCCCCTACACTCACCAGCTGCAGCGCTGCCATCAGGTACCGGCTCACCTCAGACGGGGGCTGCCCAGCCACGAGCCGTGCAAAAGAGCACCAGTGCCCGAGGGTGGCACAGCCCTGCACCAGCTCCTGCCCATAGGCACGGACATCCAGAACTTGGTGGGACTCCTGTGAGGGCAGTGGTCAATGGGGGAGAGGGAAAAAGGGAGAGGAGAAAGGGGGAGAAGAGAGAGAAAAGGGAGGAGGAAATAAGGAAAGGGAAGGGGGGAAAAAGGGTGAGGTGAGAAGGGGGGAAAGGGGAGGAAGAAGAGTGGGAAGGGAAAGCAGGAGAGGGAAAGCAACAAGGGGATGAGAAGGGCCTAGAAAAGGAGAGGTAGGAAAGAGGGGTCCCAACCCATCCCATATCCCTGCCTGCTCCTGCAGCAGTGGCACAATCCGCTCCTCCCAGCGCTGCACACGCTGTGACAGCTCCGTCTCCTGCACATAGCGCTGCGACTCCACCATGAACAGCTCCTGGGGGGCACAGGGAGGGTTGGGGTGCACAGGGATACTGGACGGGGTGGGGATACCCCACAGCCTCCGGCACTGGGGCCCCCCCCACCTGGCACCTACCACGTTCCTGCGGACCAGCTCCTCATAGCACAGGGAGCTGGAAGGACGGGGATCTGCAGGGGGGACAGAGGCAGTGAGGGCACATGGATTGGGACATGGCTGAGCATGGACACACGGAGAGAGGGGCAGGGACACGGACAATGATGGACAGACAGAGGGACAGGGGGTGCACCCCCCATCCCCAGGGCCATGCACTCACTGGGGTCTCCTTCCTCCAGCTCCTCCAGGGCCTCAATGACCTCGTGCTCCCCAAAGTCACCTGTGGGGAGGGAATGTGCTCAGTGACCTCCCCAGGCCCTGTCACAGCGGGACGGGGCCCCCCATAGGGGTGCAATAGGGACTGGGGGGGGTCTGGGGGTGCAGCACCTTCTCCTTCATCGTCCTCAGCCCCTCGCTCCTCCTCCAGCAGCTCCGGCTCCTCCTCAGGCTGCAGTGGCTCCTGCAGGGAACAGGCCTGAGCCCCCAACCCTGAGGGTACAAGGATGGGTTCCCCCAGCCCAGCACCCCCACTCACCCTGGGCTGCAGCTTCCTCTGCGCTGCCACCCGCTCCTTCATCTGCTTCCAGTAGAGCACCTCCAGGTCTGCAGTGGGATGGGCACAAGGCAGCACCTCTGCACCCTGAGGGGGGCCCTGCACCACGGGCTGGGGGGGTCCAGCCCCTCCAGCTCCCCCCCATCAAGGCACAGGGTGGCCGTTGGTGCCATCCCAGGCTCCACTCACGGTTTTGGGGTGCAGGGTCCCCTCTGCCCTGGCTCTGCCCCCCCAAAGGGACAGCGCAGGGGCTGGGGGGGGCTGAGAGCCATAAGCAGGACACAGAGCATCTCCTCCAGCCCCAGCACTCACCAGCGAAGGTCGGGCCGTTCCTCTTGGCTCTCCTGCTGTCCGAGACGTTGTCGTCTGGGGGAACCAGAGGGATAAAGCTCCCAAAGGTGCCCATTCCCACCTGGGGAACTGGGATCCCAGAGGAAGAACCCCCCCAGGACAGCAGCACCGACCCCTCTGCCATCACCACACACCCCACATGGGGCTGTCACCTCCAGAGCCACCTCCAAGGTGTCCTATTGAGATCCCCCCGTGGGGCTCAGCTGACCCTTCCCGTTGGATCCTGGCCCGATCCCATGGGACACGCTGCAGTACTCACAGGTCATGGCGAACCACTTCATGAAGTTCTGGAGCTTCCGGGGGGATTTCCTCTTGCGCTTCCCCCCCACCATGTCCTCCAGGCCCGATGGCACCAGGAACGGTCTCCCTGGGAGCAGGAGGGGTCAGACCGGCCACAGGCACCGCTGGGAATGCCAGAGGGTGGCTCCAGCCTCAGCCCTTGGCACAGCCCCTCTGGGCACCATGGGGCCAGGAGAGACCCAGGGAGGATCCAGGAATGCCAAGGGACAAGTGGGTGGGAAAAGGAACCAGGATAAACCCACTGTGGCTCCAGAGATGACAAAGGACAAGAGGATGGGGAATGGAACCAGGATGAGCCAGAGCTGCACAGGCAGAGCCAGAGCAGCAGCCCCATCCCCAGCTCCCATCACATACCTTTCCTGAAGGGTTTGTCCTCAGAGTCCGCAAAGGGGTCGAGGCTTTGCCATGGATCCAGCAGCTCCTGCAGGGAGCGGGTGCCAATGGAGCCACAGCTCCCTGGACAGGGCTGGGATATCCCAGGGCTTCACGGTGTCCCACAGCCCCAGGATGCTTCAGGTCCCCCCTACCTTGACATGGGTTTGGGGGTGCTGGGCAGGGGCTCGCTCCCGCAGTGCATATCCCGGCGTGCTCTGGCAGGGGCAGGATGAGCCGGATGAGCCAAGGCTCCAGTGAGAAGCGTGGCGCTGTCCCAGCCCTCACCTACCCGTCGTGATTCCATGTGTTTGGCACCACCCGGAGCCAGCACCGAGGCGACCTCCTGCATGGGATCATCTCCACCAGCACCATCATCCTCCAGTCCTGCACGGGAATGAGCCGGGTAGAGCCTGCGGGATTCCCTGTCTCCCAAGGAGCACCCCAGGGGCTTCACGGAGACACAGCAGCTGTGGCACGGAGGGATACACAGCGAGACACATGGACAAGACATGCAAGACGTGGTGAGGCACTGCAATGGGTTGGCCAGGGAGGTTGTGAGTGCTCCATCCCTGGCGGTGTTCAAGGCCAGGTTGGATGAAGCCTTGGGTGTCATGGTTTAGTGTGAGGTGTCCCTGCTTATGGCAGGGGGGTTGGAACTGGATGATCTTAAGGTTCTTTCCAACCTGAACTATTCTATGATTCTGTGGATGTGACACATGGGCAGGACAGGCAGAGAGCAGCAAAAGCACAGGGGCAGCTTGTGCCGGGTTCAGCAGCAGCAGTCACTTTTCTCCTTCCCAGGAGCTGGTGCAGGGCTGTGTTTGGGCTTCAGCCTGAGAACAGCGCTGATAAAGCACAGCCATGGGATTAGCTGCTGCTCAGTAGCACTCCCCCTGACTTTCCAGTCTCATGCTCTGCAGGGAGGAGGGGTATGGGAAGCCAGGAGGAAGCAGGGACAGGACACCTGACCCAAGCTAGCCAGAGGGCTATTCCATACCACAGCACGTCATGCTTGGGATGGAAACCCGGGGGGAATCATCCGGGAGGCTCAGGTTGGGCTGGGTATCAGTTGGTGAGTGCTGAATGGTTGTATTCTCTTCCCTTATCATCGTTATTATTGGTGGTACCAGCAGTGATTGGTGTTATACCTTAGTTACTGGGCTGCTCTTATCTCAACCCATGGGGGTTACGTTCTTTCCATTCTCCTCCCCATTCCTCTGGGAGCACGGAGGGGGAAGAAGTGGGGGGAAGCGAGCGAGCGGCTGCGTGGCTCTGAGTTACCGGCTGGGCTAAACCACGACACGTATGGACACAGTGAGCAGGACACAGTGAGCAGGACACACGGACACGACACAGGGCCCCGGGATCTCACCTCCCTCCTCGGAGAAGCTCAGTGCCTGGACGGGATCCTCCGCACCGCTGCTGCTACTGGAGACACCGGCTGGAGCTGCTGCGGGTGACAACAGCCACAGGTTACCGGCAGTGCCCCTGGCACCAGAGCCACCAGCACAGGGTTGCCCTGAGCAGCCTCCCTGCGGGCAGGAGCATCCCGCTCCGTGCGCTGTAGCCATGCCGTACCTGGGGCAGGGCCAGAGCTCTGGGGATGGGTCGGAGACAGCCCCGACAGCTCCAGCAGGAACGCGCCGGATTTGTGCGGGGTGCACATGTTCATCCGGAAATCCTTGCGGCTCGCCAGGACCTCCCCCTTGCAGCTGCAGGGAGAGCCCCATCAGGGACCCCAACGCACCATGGGGCAGGGGACAGCCCCAGCCTTTCCAGCAGTCATTCCCAGCTCAGTCCTGTTGGGATCTCCCAGCCCGGTCCTGGCTCATCCCTTCGCCCCCCCGTACCCTGCCTGCACCACAGGCAGCTCCCAGCCTCCGGGATCATCCCTCCCAGTTTAACCGGGAGGGCAGCAGTTCCCTGGTTGAGGCATAGGGAAAGCCCAGCCCCACCGGGGGGGCACCCAGGTAAAGCCACGGGGGGGGGGTGGTGTGTGTCTCACCTGAGCAGGGGGTTGTCTCTCTTCTCATCGTCTTCAGGTGGGACCAAAGACATGGG
This sequence comes from Agapornis roseicollis, assembly GCA_002631895.1. Taxonomy (NCBI): domain Eukaryota; kingdom Metazoa; phylum Chordata; class Aves; order Psittaciformes; family Psittacidae; genus Agapornis; species Agapornis roseicollis. The sequence continues at coordinate 8,823 of NDXB01003171.1, forward strand.
GGTTGAGGGAACAATGTTCACGGGCTGCAGAAGCAAACAGGTGGAATGGGTACCTTGGGATTCATCCCGGGAAACCCCAGCACAGGGAGGAAGAGCAAAGGAGGGAAATGGCTCCCACCTTGGACTGGTGATCCTTCATGTCCACACTGGCCTGGCTGGTGTCCTTGATGTCATCCAGGGAGAGGAACTGCAGAGACAGACCCACATGTGGTCACCCAGCTCTATCTGTGGGACCAAGAGGACACAAGGGCACTGGGGTGGGATAGACCCAGCACCGGAGCTGCAGCTCTCACCCTCTTATCAATGTCCTCCTCGCCAAAGGTGGCGTCAGCATCTCTCCCATCCGGATCCAGGGAGCTGGGCAGCTTCTCCTGCCTGGATCAGGGAGCAGAAAACAGGATCAGCATCAAGGAATCCTGGAATGGGTTGGGTTGGAAGAGACCTTAAAGCTCATCCAGTTCCAACCCCTGCCATGCGTAGGCAGGGACCCCTTCCACTGGAGCAGCTTGTTCCAAGCCCCTGTGTCCAACCTGGCCTTGGGCACTGCCAGGGATGGGGCAGCCACAGCTTCTCTGGGCCATCACCCTGTGCCAGCGCCTCAGCACCCTCCCAGGGAACAGCTTCTGCCTCAGAGCTCAGCTCAGTCTCCCCTGTTGGGGCAGGTTAAAGCCATTCCCCTTGGCCTGCACTGAGAGCAGGCAGGAAGACCAAAGGATGGTGGCACTGGAAGAGCACATGAGGACACACATGGCTCCAGGCTCTGGAGTCCATCCCACTGGGGAGATTTTCTGCAGCCCCCCAAAATGCTTTGCATGAGCTCGAGACCAACCGTGCAAGAGGCATGTTTGGGTTTGTGATTGCTGAAGGGGAGCAAGGTAGGAGGAGCAGGCACTGCAGCCCTACTTACTTCTTGCTGGAGATGTAGTCAAGCGTCTGGTACACCAGTGTGTAGAGATACTCCACCTGGGGAGGAAAACAGCCAGGCTCAGGAGAGGGAGGAAGCAGCTCCCAGAAGAGCTGATAGGGGAACCACCACCCTCCTCTGATCCCCAGTGACTGGGTGTCAGATTCTGGCTCACCTTGTGCTTCTTTTCCCTGTTTCTGCCCTTCTGAGGCCAGGTTTAGGCAAGCTGGGAATTGGTGTCCCTGCCCATGGCAGGGGGTTGGATCTGGATGAGCTATAAGGTCTCTTCAACCCAAACCAGTCTCATTTGTGATTTTATGACATCTGTATTCCTCAACAGCAGGATCTCCCCCATCCCTTTGGATTTTTAGTGTCTATTACACATCATTCCAGCCCAGTGCTGTATAAATCACTTCAATCCAACCCCATATAAATCATCACCAATTCTGACATGATCACTTTTGTACATCCCAGAGTGGACCTGACCGTGAAATTCCATTCAGTCCTCCACTTAGCAGTGCTCACATCCCTGGCAGACTGTCAGAGACACCCACTGCCCCATCACCACCAGCTCCTCACCTTCCTGCTGTAGACACAGGCAGATCCCTGGATGAGCAGCGCCGCCTCCATGAAGTTCATGGTGGTTTTCCCATTGTCAAAGGAAATGCAGATGTCCTCCAGCTGCCGGGAATGGGAGCGATGGGAATGGTGAGCGGGGGGCATGGGGTTGGGATGGAGCCTGGCAGGACCCCCCCATCACCTCACCTCCTCCAGGTACTCGCTGAGCTGCGCGGCCACGTCCACCTCCCAGTTCTTGGTGAGGTCGCGGATGGGCTGCAGGAGGTGCACGAAGCGGGACTCCAGGTCCCTTTTGGTGGGGGGCATCTTCTGAGCTCGGAACGGGGTTAAACCCCCCCGTTACCAGCCGCTGATCCCACAGGTGGCATCGGAGAGGGGCAGGTCACAGAGAGCACCTGATGGAAACCTGGAGTCAAACAGAACCATGCAGGGAACACACATCAGGGAACCGACTGGGTTGGGAAAGAGCTTCAGCTCACCCAGTCCAACCATTCCCCAGCCCTGCCCAGGCCACCCCTGCCCCATGGCACTGAGGCCTCATCTCCACGCTGGGGGAACCCTTGCAGGGCCGGTGCCTGCAGCCCTGCCCTGGGCAGCCTCTTCCAATGCCTCAGCACCCTGGGGGCAAGGAATTGGTCCTCAGCTCCATCTAAACCTGCCCTGGGGCAGCTTGAGCCCGCTTCCTCTTGGCCCATCCCTTGTTCCTTGGGAGCAGAGCCCAGCCCCTCCTGGCTCCATCCTCCTCTCAGGCACTTGGAGGAAGCCATCAGGTCCCCCTGAGCCTTCTCCTCTCCACACTGAACCCCCCAGCTCCCTCAGCCCTTCCCCATCACCCTTGGGCCCCAAGCCCTGCACCAGCTCCATTGCCCTTCTCTGGCCCCGCTCCAACCCCTCAAGGTCTCTCTTGCAGTGAGGGGCCCAGAACTGAACACAGGATTCAAGGTGCAGCCTCCCCAGTGCCCAGTGCAGGGGCACAATCCCTGCCCTGGCCCTGCTGCCACACTGGTGCTGGCACAAAGCACTGTGCTGTTCCTCCTTGGCCACCTGGGCCCGCTGTTGGCTCATTCAAGCCGCTGTCAACCACCCCTGCCCAGGTCCTTTTCCATGAGCAGCTTTCCAGGCACTGCTCATGCCTGGAGCGCTGCTGTGGTTGTTGTGAACTGAATGCACGGAGCTTTGGTGAATCAAGCCTCACAGTTGTGTTTAGTGCCACAGACAGGTGTGCACATTTTGTACAACCCCAGCCTGGTTTGGGTTGAAGGGACCTTAAAGCTCCTCCAGCTCCAGCCCCTGCCACGCACAGGCAGGGACCCCTTCCACTGGAGCAGCTTGCTCCAAGCCCCTGTGTCCAACCTGGCCTCCAGCACTGCCAGGGATGGGGCAGCCACAGCTCCCCTGGGCACCCCGTCACCTGCATCGCGGGGCCCGGGGCTGAGCTCGGAGCCCTCCCCAACCCCACAGGAGCCGCACACACGGAGCAAACCTCCATCAACCTCCTGCTCCCCGGTACCCAGGCACGGTCAAGCTCCCGGGGCCGATCGTTCCTGCCGGTCCCAACCATGCTCCCCGGGAACCTCTGATCCCGCTCCCCTGGGATTCCGATTCCCGATTCCCCATTCCCATTCTCCATTCCCATTCCCTCTCCGCCACTCACCATCTCTGACCGGCTCCTCCTCTCCTCCCTCCCGCCATTTTGCGCTTCCCGCCCGAAGCGGCGCGGGGCGGAGCGTGCTGACGCCGTTGCGCGCAGGCGCAGTGCGCGGTGGGGTCTCTGTGGTGCCGCCGCCGCCGCCGCGGGTGCCGTTGATGGCGGAGCCGCCTCGGCGGGTGCGGGCGCTGTTCCTGGCCGGGTTGGCCGCCGCTTACCTCGCCGCCTTCGCCTCGCTCTACGTGCAGATCCCCGGTACGGCGGGGCGCGGGTGCGGGGTGCCGGGCTCTCTCTTTGGGCGCAGTGGGCCCCTCCCTTGCCGTAGTCCGGTCCCGGGGGTCCCGGCGGGTTCCGGGCCCGCACCCCTCTGAGGGAGGGAGGGAGGGAGCGCAGCGCGCTGCGGCGGGGCCTGTGGCTGCTCCGGCCTCCTACGTGGCTCAGCCTGGTCTGGCGGCCGTTTGGGCTCGTCCCAGGGCTGCTCCGTGCCCAGTCCGAGAGGAAATGGGTTTTCCAAGAGGGAATAACGGCTCCGTGTCTGATGGACACCACCGGTGTTCCTCAGGGATGTGCGCTGCGAGCAGCGCTCTTTAATGGCTGGTATATAACGGTATGGAGAGTGTGGTGTGAGTTGGTGTGCTGGTGACAGCGGGCTGTGGGGAGGTGCGGGTGATGGAGGGAGGCGATGGTGGACTGGGAAGGGACCCTTATCAGGGACTGCAGCGATAGGACAAGGGGTGATGGGTTCAGACTGAAACAGAGCGAGTTCAGGTTGGAGAGAAGGCAGAAGCTGTTCCCTGTGAGGGTGCTGAGGCGCTGGCCCAGGGTGATGGCCCAGAGAAGCTGTGGCTGCCCCATCCCTGGCAGTGCTCAAGGCCAGGTTGGCCACAGGGGCTTGGAGCAAGCTGCTCCAGTGGAAGGGGTCCCTGCCTGTGGCAGGGGTTGAGACTGGAGGAGCTTTAAGGTCCCTTCAACACAAACCATTCCATGATCCTGGGAAGCCAGTGTTGGATGGGGACAAGCTGGAGCCCCTTTGCCAGTGCCTGGAGGAGCCAAGCAGCCCCCCACTCATCTAAGTACTGACAAGGTGGGCTCTCAATGTGCTGCTCCACCTTTACCAGCCTAAAAGTGCCTTTATCCCACTTCCCACCATCCCTTTTCCAGGTCTCTATGGAAGAGATGGAATCCTGCCTGCTCGCAGAGTGCTGCGCCTCACTGGGCAGAGTCTATGGGAGCAGCTCCGGGATTTTCCCACCCTCCTGTGGCTCGGGCCCAGCCTGGGTTTGGATACAGAGCTGGGAATGGAGCTGCTCTGCCTCCTTGGGGTGCTCTGCTCCTTCGGTGCCTTGCTTCTGGAGCCCCTGAGGGACAGCCTGGTCTTTGCCTTGCTCTGGGTGCTTTATTTCTCACTCTACCAGGTATGAGATCCAATGGGAAGGGGTTTGTGGAGCCCTGGAGGGGCTGGAATGGGATCTAGGAGGGCAGGGAGGTGATGTTGTTCCATTAATGTCATCCCATGAGCTCCTGGCACTCTCAGCGTACCCCTTGGAGCTGTGGGGAAGGTGGTGATACCTCCTTGGCTCATGTTGGTGGGTACAGCCCCATCCTTGTGCCAATTTCTTGGTGCTTTCTTAGGATAAATTCCCTTGGACTTGCCTGCAGAGCTGATTTCCCTGCCTTACCAAGCCTTGCCAGGGCCCTTATCCCAAGCTCCAGGCTCTTTCCCTGTATCCCACAAGATCTGTGTCCCCCAGCCATGAATCCACACTCCTGAGCCGCTTCCTGCTGGTGAGTCAGATCCCGCTGTGCAGGTGGCAGTAGGAGGGATTGAGGGATCCTCCTTCCTCTGAAACCAGGGAATGAAGGGAGGAAATCCCACCTCTGTTTAGAGATCCCCCCCAGCCCTCACCGCTCCCTCCTGCTGGAGTTTGGGCTGTGTCTGGCACTGCAGGGAATGCTAGAAAGGTGCAGCGCTGGCTATAGGAAGTGGGACCCTCTGTGCTGTGGGGCTCCCCTGCAGTGCCGTCCCCCCACAGTCTCCCCAGCACTTGGCTGCACCCCATGGGGAGCTGTTGCATGGCCCAGGCAGTGCTGTTGAGCTGTGTCCATGTGTCCCAGGAGAGCCATGGCAGGGGCCGGGGCTCGGAGGGACTCAGTGCCCTGACAAGGGAAGGGAGCAGCACCTCTTGGGTGGGACAGGGCTCTGGGGAACCCCCACCCATGGGGTCTCTGTCCCCACGTGGGTCCTGTGCCGTGTGTGGCTCTGCCTCCTCCGGCCCATGCACAGCCAGAATTCCTTCTCTTCGCTCCCTTTTAAGGGTATGCTGGAGAGAAAGTCCCTGCTCCTGCTCCTTGGAGCAGGCTTCAGCCCTGAGCCTGGGCTGGTGTGAGAGCTGCTCCCGGCCACTGCCGTCCCTCTCCTCCTGCTGCTCCTCATGGCTTTAACCTGCCCCAACAGGGGAGACTGAGCTGAGCTCTTAGGCAGAAACTGTTCCCTGTGAGGGTGCTGAGGCGCTGGCCCAGGGTGATGGCCCAGAGAAGCTGTGGCTGCCCCATCCCTGGCAGTGCTCAAGGCCAGGTTGGACACAGGGGCTTGGAGCAAGCTGCTCCAGTGGAAGGGGTCCCTGCCTGTGCGTGGCAGGGGTTGGAGCTGGAGGAGCTTTAAGGTCCCTTCTATCCCAAATTATTCCATAATTCCATGAGTGACACTGATGTGCTGGAGCTGAACAGGGATGGGCTCTGTTCCTGCACACACCTTGGAGCCTTCTCTTCCAGCACCACTGGGGTGCATGTGGGGGTCTGTGGCCGCACCAAGGCCATGGGGGATGGACTAGGGCCCGATCCTGCCCCCATTCCCTGCTCACCAGGCTCCCTCTCTCCTGCAGGTGGGACAGGTCTTCCTCTACTTCCAGTGGTAAGTCACCCCCACCTCATCCCTCCTTTTGCTGGGTCCACCCTGCCTGGGTGGCAAGGGGGGGGTCTCAGTGCTGCTGCTCCCACAGGGACAGTCTGCTGCTGGAAGCGGGGTTCCTGGCTGTGCTGGTGGCCCCCCTGCGCCTCCTCTGGTGGGGGTCCCCGGCCTGGCACCCCCACCACAGCATCACCTTCTGGCTCGTGCGCTGGCTGCTCTTCCGCCTCATGTTCGCCTCGGGGGTGGTGAAGCTCACCAGCCGCTGCCCCACATGGTGGGGACTCACAGGTGAGGGGGGGAGGCTGCGGCTGTGGGGCTCCCCACCAGGCAGGAGCACTGCCCTGAGCCTCAGGCTCGGCTCCCCATGCTCACTGTGGGCTCCTCTCCTGTGTTGGCTCTGCCCGCTCCGTGCTGCATCCATGTGACCCCCGTGTTTCCCCCCAGCTCTCACCTACCACTACGAGACCCAGTGCATCCCCACGCCAGCTGCGTGGTTCGCACACCAGCTCCCAGTGTGGGTCCAGAAGTTCAGTGTGGTGGCCACCTACATCATCGAGGTCGCTGTCCCCGTCCTCTTCTTCGCTCCCATCCGCCGACTCCGGCTCTTCGCCTTCTACAGCCAGGTGGGGGGGTTGGCAGGGTGCAGAGACAGGTCCAATCCTGCTCCTTGGAACCCCATGTGCAGCGGGGCTCCCCACAGTGGGGAGCCCAGCTTGGGCCACGGGCAGAACAGGGCCCCTGTGGGAGCTGGGGTGGCCGTGGTGGTGATAGGGTGTCTGATGCCTTCTGGCCCCTACCATTGCGACACCCCAACCCTTCACTCCTCCCCAGGTCCTGCTGCAGGTCCTCATTATCCTCACAGGTAACTACAACTTCTTCAACATGCTCACCATCGTCCTGGCCTTCTCCCTGCTGGATGAGGAGCACTTGGGGCACTCAGCCGGGCGCAGCAAGAGGAAGAACACAGGCTGTGAGTGTGGGGTGCCCAGTCTGGGGGGGTTGGCTCCCATGTCTGCTCTGTCCCTGGGTGACTGTGAGGGGTGGTGGGTTGGCTGCTGCTGCAGGGATGTGTTTTGCCTCTGTCTGCTGTGGCACTGAGCTACTGTGTCATGCCACAGCCTGGCCCCCCAGCCTCGGGTCCTTCCTGTCCATGCTGCTGGAGCTGAGCACCTACAGCCTCCTGCTTTACTGGAGCATTCAGTACTTCAGCCTGGAGATCAACTGGGAGAAGAGGCTGCTGGAGTCCAAAGTGGGTATGTCGCGACAGGGGCTGCAGGGTCCCAGTGTCCCTGGGGTGGAAGAGGCTCTTCCCTGACCCTCCATGGGTTTTCCTTTGCTCCAGCCTTCACCTACCACGAGTTCACAATGTGGCTGCGGGCGGTGACGCTGCCGCTGGTGGGACTGGCCTTCCTCTCACTGTCCTGGGAGATCCTGGCTGCCATGTACCGGTGCGTGACGGGAGGGGACACTTGGGGCTGCTCTGGGGTCCCTGGGGGTGGGATTGCTGCAGGGAGGGACACCTGGGGCTGGTGGAGCTGTTTGGGAAGCCTGGACCCTGGGGCTGTGTGAAGTGAGGGCTTTGTTATGGGTGCTGGGAGCATTAGAGGGGGACTGAGCCCAAGCACAACTATAGGCTGGGGGAGACTGGATGGAGCAGCCTGAGGAGAAGGACCTGAGCTTTAGGGACCTTTCCAAGCCAAATGAGTCTGATGCATCTCTGCCCCTCTGTAGCTGTGCCTGTGTCCGTGGCTGCTTCTGGAAGCTCTGGACCATGCTGCAGTGGGTCGTCTTCAGCACCGCGGCCATGGGGGTATTTGCCGTCAGCCTGGTGAGTGCAACGATGGGGTTTGGGGAGCAGGACATGGTCTGAGCCTCCTACACCGTGGTGCTGGAGCCTTTCTGTGCCCCTCCACAGGTGCCCTTCACCTACATAGAGCTTGAGTCTAACGGGAAGCTGTGGCCCGGCATCCACCAGGCGTTCGGCGCAGTGCAGCGCTTCCAGCTCCTCAACTCCTACGGGCTGTTCCGCAGAATGACCGGCGTCGGGGGGCGGCCCGAGGTGGTGCTGGAAGGCAGCTACGATGGGCAGAGCTGGACGGTGAGCACTGGGCCCCAGGCACAGGGCCCTCAGCCCAACCCTTCCCCAGCCGTGCCAAGGCCACCCCTGCCCCATGGCACTGAGGCCTCGTCTCCACACTGGGGGAACCCTTGCAGGGCCAGTGCCTGCAGCCCTGCCCTGGGCAGCCTCTTCCAATGCCCCAGCACCCTGTGGGCAAGGAATTGGTCCTCAGCTCCATCTAAACCTGCCCTGGGGCAGCTTGAGGCCAGTTCCTCTTGTCCCATCCCTTGTTCCTTGGGAGCAGAGCCCAGCCCCTCCTGGCTCCATCCTCCTCTCAGGCACTTGCAGGGAGCCATCAGGTCCCCCTGAGCCTTCTCCTCTCCACACTGAACCCCCCAGCTCCCTCAGCCCTTCCCCATAACCCTTGGGCCCCAGGCCCTGCACCAGCTCCATTGCCCTTCTCTGGCCCCGCTCCAGCCCCTCAAGGTCTCTCTTGCAGTGATGGGCCCAGAGCTGAACACAGGATTCGAGGTGCAGCCTCCCCAGTGCCCAGTGCAGGGGCACAATCCCTGCCCTGGCCCTGCTGCCGCACTGATGCTGGCACAAAGCACTGTGCTGTTCCTCCTTGGCCACCTGGGCCCGCTGTTGGCTCATTCAAGCCGCTGTCAACCACCCCTGCCCAGGTCCTTTTCCATGAGCAGCTTTCCAGGCACTGCTCATGCCTGGAGCGCTGCTGTGGTTGTTGTGAACTGAATGCACGGAGCTTTGGTGAATCAAGCCTCACAGTTGTGTTTAGTGCCACAGACAGGTGTTGGGTGACAGGAATCAACTCCACTGGATCCAAGCATCTGTAGGGATGCTGGGGAGGGACTCTTCATTAGGGACTGCAGTGACAGGACAAGGGGTAACGGGTTCAAACTGAAACAGGGGAGGTTTAGATTGGATCTAAGGAAGAAATTCTTTGCTGTGAGGGTGCTGAGGCACTGGAATGGGTTGGCCAGGGAGGTTGTGAGTGCTCCATCCCTGGGGGTGTTCAAGGCCAGGTTGGACAGAGCCTTGGGTGGCATGGTTTAGTGTGAGGTGTCCCTGCTTATGGCAGGGGGGTTGGACCTGCATAATCTTAAGGTCCTTTCCAACCCGAACTATGATTCTGTGTCACATTGGCCTGTCCCCTGGGTAGGTGCTTTGTCCCTCTGGAAGCACATGGTAACCCCAGAAGTGACTGTGGGTGCACTCAGCCTTATGCCAGCAGAGGTGGGGGAGCTCTAGGGTCACCTCCTCCTCCCCCCCCCCACTGACACCCCCCAATCCCTCTCTTTGCCCCCCAGGAGATCGAGTTCATGTACAAGCCAGGGAACGTGAGCAGGGCCCCCCCCGTGGTGGCCCCGCACCAGCCCCGGCTCGACTGGCAGATGTGGTTTGCAGCCCTGGGCCACCACAGCAGCAGCCCCTGGTTCAGCAGCTTCGTGCTCCGCCTGCTGCAGGGCCAGGAGGACGGTGAGTGGGGCTGTGGCAGTGGTCTGTGCTCCGGGGACACGGGCTCCAGCGCAGCAGCACCTCGGGGTGCCCGTGCAGTGCCTCAGGGTGCCCTTGCACCCATGGGTACAGGTTCCCGGCTGCAGCTAACACCACGTCTCCTGCAGTGATCCACTTGGTGCAGGTCGATGAGTCCCAGTATCCCTTCAGCGCCCGTCCTCCTGTCTATATCCGTGCCCAGCTCTACAAGTACTGGTTCACCAGCAGCGCCGAGGGCAGGTGAGTGACACTGGACCCCTCTGCACCCATCTGCACCCCGGATCTGATGTGACATCCCATCTGCTTGCAGATGGTGCAGTTGTGTGAGTGCCCAGGGGGTGGCACAGGCTGGATTTGGGATCTAGCCGGGGTCATTAACTTGCCCTGCAGCTCCTCAGCACCCTGGGCTCTGCCTGAGGGTGTCAGGAGCCACCCATGGCTGTGGAGGGGGGGGGGAGCAGGCAGGGTGCTGAGCTCTCCCACCCCACAGCCACTCGTGGTGGCGGCGGCAGCGGGTGCAGGAGTTCTTCCCCACTGTGTCCCTGGGTGATCCCATGCTGGAGAACCTGCTCAAGCAGCACGGGCTGAAGGTAGGACCCCCACCCCACAGCCACCCCATGGTCACCCCACAGTCACCCAGGGCCCCCCTGATGCCCTCCTCACTCCCAGCAGGACAAGACCCAGGCAAGGCGCCCATTGACGGCGGTGCTGCCGCGGGTGCTGCAGTCACTGCGCCGGCTCTGCCGCCCTGTGCCCGGCCCCACCATCCTCTGGTCCCTCTACCTGGTGGTGGCCTCTGCCTGCCTCCTGCGAGCCCTGCGCTGCCAGTGCCGGGGGGGGGCACCCCCCACCTGCCACAAAGGGCCCCGGCGTGGGGAGCCTGCGGACAGGGGGGGCACAGAGAAGAACGGGCACATGCGGAGGAGGGAACCCCAGGAGAGGGGTGAGAGCCGGGCCTGCGGCGGGCCCGAGCCCTGCGGAGGTGGCCGCCATGGCACCAAGAGGAAGAAGTAGCACCCGGAGCCGCCGGCCTGGGTCTCATCTTGTACTGGTGGACTGAAGGCCAGCCCAGGGTGCTGCACTCATGGCAGCAACACCGGGTGGCTCCATTGCCTCTGACCCCTGTGCTGCGGCTTCACGGTGATGCTGGCACTGGTGGGGTGGGTATTGGCACTGGTGGGGCAAGGCCAGGCACTGGTGGGGTCATGCTCAGTGCTGGTGGGAGCAGCTTTGGGCAGCACCAGCCTTTTCAGTTACTTTTCCCAGCCCATATCCACCACCAGACCAGTTTGGGTGCTGCCCCACCACCACCACTGGGCTGCTCCATGCTCCCCCAGTGAGCTCAGCAGGTTCCTATGTTTTCTAAATAAAGCCTTTGACATTCCAGCCCCATGGCTCTTGCTGGGGTTCCTGCCTGGGGAGGAATCCCCCTTGTGCCCCCATGGGGGTGCTGCCTGGGGAGGGGTTGCTCCACATCTCCCCTATAGTGCAGGTGCCACACTGGGCTTGTGCGACAAGCAGGTTTATTGTATGGCCCCAGTGCCCCCCGTGGGGCTGGGGTGTGCTGACAGTCTCAGGGTGGTGCAGTGGGGGTCCCAGTGTGGTACCATGGGTCACAGTGGTAGTTCTGGTGTGCCACACTGCAGTGCAGTGAGATCTCACTGCAGTATGGTGGGGGTCCCAGTGCATTGTGTCTCGGGCTCCCGGTGCCGTGCCCTGGGGGGGTCTCGGTATGGTATGGTGGTGGGGATCCCAATGCTGTGTGGTACTGGGGGTTCCGGTGCAGTGACAGTCCTGGTGCCGTGGGGGTCCCGGTGTGATCCCAGCGCTGTCCCAGGGTTGGGAGGGGGGGTGTCCCAGTGTTCCCCCCCCCCTCACCAGCACAGCTCCCCAGGGCAATACTTGTCGATGAGCGACTGGTAGTAGCTGCGGAGCTGCTGCACGTCGGGCAGCTCCTCCTGCTTCGTGTACAGGTCGAACTTGCTGTGGGGTAGTCAATGGGGTTGGTACGGGGGGGGGGGGGGGAATCCCCCGGGGGGGGGCCCCC
>NDXB01003172.1:1910-12027 GCA_002631895.1 Agapornis roseicollis
TTTTTTTTTTTTGAGGAGGCACAGGTGTATGTTCAAAGCCGTCTATATATTATGCTGGGAAATCACACAAGGATTTTGGGTTCAGACAGAATTAATGCTTTATACTAAAATCAGTAAAACATTCACAAGTGTCTGAATGTATAATTTTACCATGAAAACTTCAGTTAACACGGCAAAATCAATTCTTTGAGACTGTTTTACCCTCAAATTCTCCTTAAAACAACAAATGTAATTCTCTTCATACCCAGTAACACAGAATATGATCACTATCTATCATTTCAACGTTATGCACAGCTACAAATTTAAAAGATACTTATAAAAAACCCCCCATCCCTCAACCAATAAAACACACTCACCCTCTCTTCGATTAAGCTTTGCAAATCCAGGGCTGTGACTGCTAGACAGCTCTGATGAACTGCTGAATGATGACTGAGGCAAAGCAGACACCAACTGATCATCACAATTATCTGCCAGTGAAAAATATCACATTCAGATTAATACAATGAATAACATTTACTAGAACTGTGAGCAAAGAGAATTCTAGAAAAATATCTGACTCAACCCTGTATCTCAGAACACTACATCTCTAAGTGTTTCTTGTTGCTGTATTATACATGAAAAGTAACTGTATTGAGGCAGCACATTTTTATTTTTTTTACCCAATATTTCATGAGACTACCAAGGTATAATTTAATACGTTCTTCAGCCGCCTATATGTCTGACCTACCCTAGTCCTGGTTGTAACATAAAGCTACAACTTCAACACATTATTTTCTTTAGATGTGATACCAGCACAAGTCTGTGCAGTCACATTTATTGTGCAATCACAATACAACTATTCTTCAAATGAAACCATGAACCAAATGAAATCAAAAGTATTATCTGTTTTAAGCATTGTACAAATAACAAAATGGAAAATCTTCTGCTTTCCCAGCAGTATGCACATTTGGTAAAGACACAGTACAAAATCATTATTGCAGTTGTTAGTAAGCGAGTCGTAACATCACGCAGAATGAAACCTGAGTGTTTCAGAAAAAGAAGACTTAACTGCAGTTCACAATCAATGGTGCATAAGCAAGCAAATGCTAATCAATACTCTGGATGTTAAATGTCTCCCCAGCTCAATTACTATACAGGGCATGTGTTCATTCTTAATTTAAATTTGAAAAATATAAATTGAGAATCAATGTTTGTTCTAGTTTTAGCTGAAAGAAGACTGACTTAAACACTAGAAGTGTAAGCAAAGCTTTCCCCTAGCTATACTGTGCTGGCATCTGTTGCTTAGAAAATCAGAGGAGATTATGTAAACTATCAGTCTTTATGAAATGGTTCTTTTTAGGACAAACACATTCTGTGAATTAAACTGACAAGTGACAAGACAGGCGAGCTCTTTTTCTTCTAACCCTTTTGTTTGCGTACCAAATTTTCGCTATCAAAATCATGAATATAAATTAACATGTTTTTTTTAACTGACTCAGACATAATTGTTTCTGCTAAATAACTATGGATATTTGCAAGTAGCAACAAGACTTATATGATTGTCTCCAGGGAATTTTTTTACCACCTTCAAAAATAATTTTTTTCATCAAGTTAGTTGATTCCTTAAGCAAAACTCTTCTTGAAGAGAAGGCCTAATACTGACCATGTTTCAGTTGGAAGTTCTATTAAATTCCATAAATAATATCTAGCCACTGCAAATAAGAGGATATTTTGAATTGTTTGATAATCTTACATACTTCTTACATAATTACTTACATACATATTTACATACTATGTTTCTACCAAGTGGAAGCACCTCAGTCATGTGAGGAATAAACAAAATTATTATTTATGAGTTTATTTTCTGCTCTAGTTTTCTATAATACAAACTGCAAAAATTTATAACTACTCTCTGTTGTCTGATTAGAAGCTAATTTTTCACTTCATTATCCTCAGATTAGATTTATAATGGTGAATGAGCGTATGATACCTGGGACAAATTGTGCAACTAGTATCCACAGAAGAATTAAAAAAAATATAGAAAACAATATTTCATCCTATAGGAAAATGCATTACACAGGTAAGTCCTAAGAAAAGATTATTAGTGAAAGGTTTCTTTGCAGCACAAAAGTAGAAAGAACTTACTAGCCATAAACTACACCAGAAAGAGAAGTGTATGATGCCGTGTTCCACACAGGGAGCTACTGACACTGCTGAGGTAAGGGAGCACATCAAGTGCCACTGATCTTTTTTCTACTGTCAAAGTCTACATTGTAAGCTTAGACACCAAAATGAAAAACAAGAGGAGATGATAGAAAGGTATTTTCCCAAAAATCTATCTATGTGATCTATAATTACAGAATTGTAGAATCACCGGGTTTGTGTTGGAAGGGATCTTTAAAGACAATCTATTCCAACTCTCCTGCAATGAGCAGGGATATCTTTAAATAACGAGGCTGCTCAGAGCCCCATCTAGCCTGGCCATGAATGGTTCAAGGGATGAGGTATCTACAACCTTCCTGTGAAACCTGTTCCAGTGTTTCATTACCCTCATTGTAAAAAAATTATTTATCTATCCTGGTTCAGTTTAAAACCATTAGCTTCCCCCCATCACAACAGGCCCTACTAAAAAGTCTCTCTCCATCTGTCTATTTATAAACCCCCGTTATAGATATGGCTGCAATATGGTCTTCCTGAAGCCATCTCTTCTCCAGGCTGAACAACCACAATCGTCTCAGCCTTTCCTCATACAAGAGGCGATCATTTTTAGGGCCCACTCCAACATCTTTCCTGTGCTGAGGATTCCAGACCTGGATACAGCAAAATCTCTCATCATTTTCCTATGCCTCATATTTTCAAATTTACTCTTCTGGTGAAGGGTGGCATGTGTTAGTAAATTAATTACCCTGTGACTAATACAAGTACTAGCATACAAACAACAGCAGATACACACTTTTTACAATAGTTCTGCGTCTAGGTCTTCACAACTTTTTAACTAAGGAAAAAAGAACCCTCAAAAACATTTAAAGCTTTCAGATTTAAAAAAATTCAACTGGATGTATGAGATGGAAGCCTTTATATTATTTGGTACCGCAGACTACACTTTTCACCTTTTATGATCCTAATATACGAGTTCAAAAGGGATTAATAGTACTGTGTTATTTTGCCTAGATGGTCTAATACACATATTTTTGCAATATTCCCAAAAAAACATTGCGCACTTACATAATTATACATCTATATTAATATATTATATATTATTATTATATTTCAACATAAATAATATGCTATAATAATTTCTGTCAGTATCAACTTGCAATAGGTGCATAAACAGTTGAATATACACAAGGCTTTATCTAAAATAAAACAGTGCAAGACACGTTTTTGACAATACATAGTAGTAATTAAAGAAAAATGAGCAATGTATCTCAAATAGATACACTCTGAATAATTACACATTTCACAACAGCTGCTATGCTTTATTCAAGGAAAATAACTTCGTATCGATTTGTATTTTTATTTCTTAGCACATGTAGCTTAAAACATGTCCTTGTGGCAGCTTACAGTGTGCAATGTAACTTAAAAGTTGCAAAAATTCTGTAATTAAATTCAAAAAACTGTGCAGAAATTGGCAGGAACAGATGGTCAGTATCAACTTGTTTCTCAAATTTAATAAAAGCAAATGAAAACATAATCTGTGCAGCAAGACAATTCTATATGGTTTTACCTAAAGTGGAGCACACACTACACAATGAAACAGTGTTTAAGTTCAGTGTCTTCCCACATGCTGCCAGTCAGCTTGTCAGTTCTCTTGGACACCCTTCCTCTGTAGTACAACAAAACAGACCTTACTGCTGAAAGCAATCCAGAGCTTCCTAGGGATATTTTGTATAGATTTTACCTAAAGTGGAGCACACACTACACAATGAAACAGTGTTTAAGTTCAGTGTCTTCCCACATGCTGCCAGTCAGCTTGTCAGTTCTCTTGGACACCCTTCCTCTGTAGTACAACAAAACAGACCTTACTGCTGAAAGCAATCCAGAGCTTCCTAGGGATATTTTGTATAGATCCTCCCAGCTAAATAAAAACTTAGGTAATCTATTCTAATATGACTTTTAAATTAAAGATTTTTTTGTTAAAAGGTATGCATCATATAACTCTTATTAGATTTTTGTGATTTTTTTTTCTATCCTAAAAACCAGCTAAGAATACAAAAAATGTAAACAAACCAAAGGTTTCTTCAATATGCACAAAAATAAGGTATCAAATTAGGCTTTGTGAAGGGAAGAATATGTATTTAATTAAGTGATTCTGATGTAGAGACCTTTAGGCAAATAAAACCAAGCTCAGGCCTACAGAGTTACTGTACAACAAATGGATGAGAAGAGTGAGGAATAATTGTGAAATGCTAGGTTTGGCTAATGCAGTATGTTGACATGAGCTGTAATAGCTGCTGTTTATAAAACAATGTCTGAAAAGGGTAGTATTCAAAAGGACAGAAACACATTACTCTGGGAAAGAGGTGAAAAGCTGATTTGGAAAAAAAAAAAAAAAGAACTTCATTGAAAAGGAAAAAAGGGAATGTCTAACTGGACGGAAGCCTATATAAATAAAAATGTATTACCAAATGCAAAAAATCTATTCAGATTATGTAAGGCATGTCTTTCCAAATACCATAATTTCAGCCCAAATTCAATCTAATTTATAAAGCAACTGAGGCATTTTATAGGAATAAAGCTTAAGTGTTGCATGTAAAAAGTTTGCCTATCATTTCTTTTCCAGCTTCAAAAACTATCTCATTATGCAAATTCAGAGTAAGCCAAGAAATTATCCATTCAGTGGTACTACCATAATTTAGCTAGACCATGCCATATGATCTACTATAGATAGAGTTCAACTAGGATATCATGTAGTAAAGCAATTATGCTTATGCTTATAACTTATTTGATCAACTATAGTTAGTTATAGATCAACTACAGTTGACCAAATAAATTTTGTGTCTTAGATCTAAGCAGTACCTTGCTAAAATCAAAAATAAAATATTAATAAAAGTAGTAGAATCCTGGAACATCAAGTGATTTAACTCTTCAGGATGCATAAATATATATTTTCATATCCATGCAGTGAAAGAAACCACTAGGTCATTTACAAGCACAAACTTTTTTCTTTTGCAATGTCAAGAACGTATTTTAGCTTGAATTTAACAGTCAGGCTGCAGTTTGTCATCTACTTTTTCAGCTTGGTCCATAATGGAGACTCAAAGAATTGCATGTATGGTAATTTGAGTGCAAATTTAGTCTAAATAAGCAAATGTCAAGATTATAGCTCTTAGCTACTATAAGCTGATATGCAATCAAGATTCTGTTTATAATTATCCAAAAAAGTACATGTAAAGAAGGACGTACATAGAAAAGAAAGAAAAAAGGTTACAATGATTGACGTCCCTAAAAAGACATTAAATCCTTCAGCTTTATCAAGGATTCAGAACCTACTGACTGTCCAGCAAGCAAAGTAATAATTTTAATGTTATAAAATAAAAATAAGTTTCAGTAAGTCACATGGAAAGAAAACAATACAATAGCAAAAAACAGATCAAAGAAAGTTTAGAAATCTATCTTCAATTAGAAAAAACTAAACATCTAAACAGCAGACAAATAGATTAGCTAGGAACCATTGGCATGCAGTCTTAGTGGAACAGAATATAAGAAATAGTAACTCTAAGAGTCTCCAGAAGTTTAATAATGTTCATCTTATGCAAATGACACTGCAATGCTTAGGAAGGATCAACTTTGCTGCCATTAACACACTCAGATTTCAACAACTGAATATGATCATAAATTTCATGAAAGAAAAAAAGCTCTTAAAAATAAGAGCTGTCATATTGTAGCAACAGGATTGCTAAAATCAAAAAGTACTACAAAAACTACCCTCCAATAGATATTTATGTCCTAGGTTCAGCTAGGGTAAATTTATTTTTTCTTTGCAGTGCTGCGTTTTGGTTTTAGTCTGAGAATAATACTGATAATACACCAGTATTTTAGTTGTTGCTGTGTAGCACTTACCCTGATCAAAGACTTTTCAGTCTCTCACATGCTCTGCCAGCAAGGAGGTGCACAAGAAGCTGGGAGGGAGCAGAGACAGGTCATCTGACCCAAACTAGCCAAATAGCCAAAGGGGTATTCTATACCACAGTATGTCATGCCCTGTATATAAACTCAGGGAAGCTACCTAAAAGGGATTGATTTCTCAGGTCAGGCTGGATATCAGTACTGGGTGTTGAGCAATTATGTTGTGCATCACTTGTGTTTATTGCTTGTTGGTTTGTTGGTTATTTTTTTTCTTTTTGGCTTCATTATTTCCGCTTTATTATTTCCCTTATCATTATTATTGTTATTAGTAGTAGTAGTTTTGTATTATACTTAAATTATTAGACTGTTCATATCTTAACCATGGCATTTACATTCTTTCAATTCTCCCCATCCTGCCCAGAGATGGGGGAAGGGAAGATGTGTGAGAGCAGCTGCATGGCAGTTAGTTACTGGCTAGGTTTACACTTCAAAGCTTTGTTTTCATATTGCTGTGAAGACCAAACACTCTCAAGCCTATTTATTGTTTTCAACAGAAGATACTTACTTTTCCCTAAGACAAAGCACATATCTCACTTTACTTAATAGCATCTTTAAATATGTTAATTGTGACAATTTAGTCTTCAGTCCATGTGCAGGCTTATAATTAGTTTCCAAAGATTAATTGAACTTAATGAGATTCATGTAACATAAATAAAAAGAGATATGCGCCCCTCCTTTTGTAGAGAGGTACTGACCATTATGCTGACCCAATCATGATGAACTCTTTATTAGTGAGGAGAAATCAAGCTAATAGATTTACAGACAATCGGATCAGATTAATTTCAGACCTTCCGCAACGTCACTCATATGAAACTGGCCTGTTGCTGCTGCTTCTGCTATATGCTTCCCCTTGCACTTGTTTCCTGACCAGATAAAAGATACCTTTGTTCAGAGAACCTAAACATTTCTTTATCTTGGATATACTGCTGCCTGTTTGCAGTTAAGAGTTTAAAAAGAACTCACTAGAAAAGTTTCAACTGCTTACTACTTTGCAAAACATTAACCCTTAAAGTTGAAATTTTACTGGTGAATAGCCCAGACTGATTTTGTGTGCGTGTGTGAGGTTTGTTTGCTTAAACATGAATTTTCATAAGCAGATTGCAGCCATGTCGTGGAAGGGGGTGGAAGAAGAAAGAGGGGAGCTGTTTGCTCCAACAGTTTCTCTGTGAACCATAGAATCATAGAATGCTTTGGGTTGGAAAGGACCTTAAAGATCACCTAGTTCCAACACTCCATCACGAGCAGGGACACCTTCCACTCACCAGGTTGCTCAGATCCCTGTCCAGCGTGGCCCTCAACACTTCCATGGATGGAACATGTAACGGGAACGTAAAGAATGATTTATCAAGGACATAATCTTCATGGTAAGGCTGTTCTTTTCTTGAATTTGAAACAAAATCCTCCATTTTTCTGGTAAAATTGTCACTTTGCAAAAGAAGCGTAAGATTTCACAGTAAATTCTGTACACGAGACCTGGAACCCTTGAAACACAATTATTGATTACAAGACCAATACAGCTGGGTCATTCTTCATCACACGGATTTGAGACGACTGTTGTCAAGCATTTTATCTTAGGTAAATTAAGATATTTTTTAAAGCATCTCACACAAAATCACTTACATTTGTTTAATTAGACTTTAACAACTCTAGTTAGCTTTTCAACTACAAAGCACTTGCCTTCTATTCCCAAAGCTGAGGTTTCAGAGCAAGGAACAATTATATCAAAAATCTCCTGACAAGTATCAGAGAAGTATAATTTAGAAGCAATTTGTTTGGATGAAGGATAAGAACCAAGAATGAAGCTCCAAGGTGAACTAATTCCACCCACAGCACCAGTGACTTCCACTGGTTCTTTAGTCAAAGGCAGGAGGGGAACTAGTTAATTAATACTAATGGCCCCTGACCATCACCTGTAAGGCACAGTGCCAGCTCTGATCTGCTTGAAAGTATCTGGAACAGCTATTAGACACAAGCAGTCTGAGAATACTGAAGGCA
The DNA here is from genome assembly GCA_002631895.1 of Agapornis roseicollis. Taxonomy (NCBI): domain Eukaryota; kingdom Metazoa; phylum Chordata; class Aves; order Psittaciformes; family Psittacidae; genus Agapornis; species Agapornis roseicollis. Next base: position 10,014 of record NDXB01003172.1, read on the forward strand.
GTAGAGATTCTTCTTGTGGTGCTGTAGGAAGAGGAAACAAGAAAGTGTACATAAACTAACCAAAGGGGTATTCCACACCACAGCACATCATGCCCAGTATATAAACCAGGGGCAGTTACCCAGAAGGGCTAGATCGCTGCTGAGGTCGGGCTGGGTTTTGGTTGGTGAATGATGAGCGGCTGTATTCTCTTCCCTTGTTATTTCCCTTATCATTATTATTATTGGTGGTAGCAGTAGTGGTTTTGTGTTTTTTACTGGAATGTTCTTATCTCAGCCCATGGGAATTACATTCTTTTGACTCCCCTTTCCATCTCTCCAGGAGCACAGGGAGGAAGGGGGGACGGATTTCAGGATTAAAGGAATCAGTACCAAACTGAAACAAGTTACAGACTAAAAATTGTCCTAGAAACAGAACAGAAAGCTGATAATTCATGCATACACATGCAGTCTAATTGTGTTTAATAATACTGTAAATTCATCTTTTTCTTTATAATTTCACCATGTTACATATCACCACTGCTAGATAATAAGATATATTTTTCTGATACAGGAATTCAAAGATAAAATCTTAAGTCTAACTACAGTTGTAAGCCTTTCAATTTTGTTATCTTTCCTCCATACAAAGAAAAAATCTCCTGTCTTCACTATTAGTTATATCATTTCAAACACAAGTATATATAAATGGTGATCAGGTTACCTCTTCAATTTTTAGTAAGACAAATTCCTTCAGTCTTATTCTGTGAGCCTTGTTTTCCAGTCCCTGTATCACTCTATAGGCTTACTCTGAGCAGTCAGCATTTGCATATTTTTCCTGGAGGGAAGTTTCTGGCAAAGAAATTGGTAGTAGAATCTCTGCTGTGCATTGAAAGGAAACTGATTCCCAATATTACTCTTTATTTCCTTTGTTAATTATTTTTATATTTTCTTTGTTCAATTACTGTCATATATTGGATTTGTCAAACATTTGCCCATGGCATTAGAGAGGTCTTATTTAGTTAAAATTTTCTCTAAGGGCCTATTAGCCATTTCTTAGGTTAGTACTTGGGATACTTTCCCAATAAATGCACAGAACCTGATTTGGTACAAAACAAGTGTACACCCATGCTAATCAATCCACATTTTTCTCAGTAGGAAACACAGTGTTTTGTATTGTGACTATATAAACAGACAACTGAGATGATACTCTAATGACTACCTACTTTGGTTTTTGTGTTTTGGTTTTTTTTTGTTTGGATTTTTTTTAATTATTTGCATAACCTTTAATTATGTTATTTTGATTGCAGTATATATCACTGACTAAATAGGACTGAATGATGTACCTCTCCACAAGTCATCCTTTTAAGCAAAGTTCAGTCTATTGGTATCACCTTATTTACAGCCACATATTTTGAGACTGGCATTGAGCCAGTTTTTAATTCAATTTAAGATGCCCCACATTAATTACATAAAATGCAGTACTTTTAATCAAAGTTTTATACAACAGCAGGTCACATGGTTGTTATGAACAGTATAATAATGGATTTCTATTTAATGTCATTTACATATTCAGATTATTAGTGAAAGTTTTTAATTTAATTGATCTGGATATAAAGCAAACCCTTAAGCCCTGTACTGGACAAAAATACCCATTTTCTATTACTCCAGTTTGCCTTTATACACTATATCCAAATCTTTATGAAGAATGCTTTTGACATCAAAAACTGTCACTATCACTTCATTACAGTCCAAATACTACTCCTTTTCACCAATAAGTTTGTTAATCACTTTATAATATGTAAATGCCAACAATGAATAAACTGGTTCTATGAGCTTTTTAGAATGCATGGACATGCCTCGACTACATCAGTGATTTTTTATTTTTTTTTTTAATAATTGATATCTACTGAGATCTGATATCACTCTGCGTAGTAAACAATGCAACAGACTGTCAGTTTCACTGGCATGCACGATGAAGTCTGACCTCACTAAAAGATGTAATGGAAAGTAAAAAAAAAAAAAAAATAAAAGAAAAATA
>NDXB01003172.1:26332-41242 GCA_002631895.1 Agapornis roseicollis
ATAAAACTATAAAAAAAAAAAAAGAATTCTTCTCCCTGTAAAATTAAGGTTGTGTCATCACTACAGAGCAGAAAAAAGATATCCTAACAAAGAACTACATGATGACAGAGTAACAGAAATAGAATGAAATCCAACACCAGAAAGTATAAGGTCATGTACTTGAAAGAAATTAACAAAAATTTCAGTTCAAGTCAGAAGCTCGTTGGGTTCATGTGGCTGAAGTATATTATCAGTTGTAAGATGACATGGAATTACCAACCAGTATGAACACTTGTGAAAAAGAAAGTGGCTGCTTAAAATTTATCATATTCTATTGCTGTTTTAACATGGAGGATTACAAATCCATGCTCCAGACTCAAAGATAAGGTTATAAATATATATATGTGTATACGTAAAAACATACAAACTGTATGCCATTGGAAGAAGGCAGCATCTCATCCACAACTCTCAATCATTTTGCATAATACATTTACAAGGAAGAATGACGTGGTCGGATAATATGCAAAATTCAGCATTAGTGATTGCTTGTTTTTAGATGAATGACAGAATTCAATTGAATTAACAACATAATTAACAGTATGCAGTGTCTGACAGAAGTCAGCGATATATTTTCTTGGCCCTAGCTTCTCAAGTTCATAATTTTCAGGGACAGTAGTCTTTGCATGCCAGTCCCTTGCTGGACACTTCCTCATATTTCTATGCCTATTTCTATATATATCACTACAAAGGCAAAAGGTTTTCCTGTATGCTTTATTTTGTTGGACTGCTTAAAGAAATGGTATTCACTTTTAAAAAAACAAATGTAATGTTCTCCTACACTTGTATGGTGTCTAGAAAAACACTGCATTTCATTACTGTTTAACGAATTTAGCCAGTATTAAAATAAAGCTTATCATTCCAATGAATGCTCATGACCTAGCTAGTGATGTATAGAATCATAGAATAGTTAGGGTTGGAAAGGACCTTAAGATCATCTAGTTACAACACCCCTGCCATAAGCAGGGACAACTCACACTAAACCATGCCACCTAAGGCTTCGTCCAGCCTGGCCTTGAACACTGCCAGGAATGGAGTGCTCACAACTTCCTTGGGCAACCCATTCCAGCATCTCACCACCCTCACAGGAAAGAATTTCTTCCTTATATCCAATCTAAACCTCCCCTGTTTAAGTTTTAACCCATTACCCTTTGTCCTGTCACTACAGTCCCTAATGAAGAGCCCTTCCCCAACATCCTTATAGGCCCACTTCAGATACAGTCCCAACTTTCTCAGCCTGTCTTCACACGGGGGGTGCTCCAGTCCCCTGATCATCCTCGTGGCCCTCCTCTGGACTTGCTCCAACAGCTCCATGTCATTTTCATGTTGAGGACACCACAACTGCACACAATACTTCAAGTGAGGTCTCATGAGAGCAGAGCAGAGGCGCAGGACCACCTCCCTCGACCTGCTGGTCACGCTCCTTTTGATGCAGCCCAGGATATGGTTGGCTTTCTGGGCTGCAAGTGCATACTGTCGGCTCATGTTTATGTTCTCATTGACCAACACCCCAAGTCCTTCTCCGCAGAGCTGCTCTTAATCTCCTCTCTGCCTAACCTGTAGCTGTGCCTGGGATTGCTCCGACCTGAGTGTAGGACCTTGCACTTGGCATGGTTAAGCCTCATAAGTTGACACAGGCCCACCTCACAAGCGTGTCAAGGTCCCTCTGCATGGTATTCCTTCCCTCCAACATATCCACCAAACCACATAGCTTGGTGTCATTGGCAAACTCTCCATGTCTGCGACAAAGATGTTGAACAAGACTGGTCCCAACACCAATCCCTGAGGGACACCACTCGTCTCTGGCCTCTAGCAGGACACTGAGCCATTGACCACAACTCTTTGTGTGTGGCCATCCAGACAGTTCTTCATCCACCGAGTGGTCCACCTATCAAATTGATGTCTCTCCAATTTAGAGACAAGGATGTCAGTGTCGAACGCTTTGCACAAGTCCAGGTAGATGACATCAACTGCTCAACCTGTCCAGCAGTTCTGTAGCCCCATCATTGGGGTCAGGCAGGATTTCCCCTTAGTGAAGCCATGCTGGCTGTCACCAAGCACCTCCTTGTTTTTGATGTGCCTTTGTATGCCTTACAGGAGAATCTGCTCCAAGATTTTGCCAGGCATGGAGGTGAGACTGACTGGTCTGTAATTCCCTGGGTAATCCATTTTCCTCTTCTTGAAAATGGGGGTTATATTTCCCCTTTTTCCAGTCTTTGGGAACTTCACCTGACTGCCATGATTTTTTAAATATGATGGACAGTGGATTAGCAACTTCATTCAACAGCTCCTTCACAACCCATGTTTGGATGTCATCAGGTCCCAGAGACTTGTGCACATTGAGGTTCTTAAAATGGTCTTGAACCAGATCCTCTCCTACAGTGGGCCAAAGGTCTTCATTCTTGCCATCCCTGCGTCTGCATTCCAAGACTTGGGTGGTATTACCAATGCTTTCCTCTTTGAGACTGCCTAAATTTAGAATCAGATCAGATGTGCAAAAATGTGGAAAATTAGAGAAAACTCCCCCGGTCCCATGGGGACATTACAACATTAAGGAAATACTAGGGTAAAATGCAGCTACTACTTCCAGGGTAGAACGTGGCTGGCATGATAAAACATACAGCAGCTGTCAAACAAGAAAAATAAGGACAGACATTGGTATTTAAGCAAGGAATTGTGGTGAAATCGCTTTTCTTGGATGAACTTTGCTTGCTATAATCTCATTGTAATACCAAAGCACACCTCCATCTCAAACCTTGCCACTTCCACAGACCATGTGCTTTAAATTTTTATTAATTTTATTAATTGTAACTTTAAAAGCAAAAAGAGAGAATTTTACAACAATCAGTAACAAAAGAATGTGTGACTAAAGTCACTCAAACTCTACCTAAAAGTAAATATATAATATAAAATTGAATTAGGAAGAGGAGAAGTTAGGGGAGACTCCATTGCAGCTGCTGGAATTGGTCAATAGGTTGGATTTGTCTTCTCCCCAGCAGGGATGCCTACAGGGTAAGAACACTTAATGATAAACTCTAGTTGGCTTTTGTGCATTTTGTACTTGTTCTTGCAGTTAGAATACTATCAGTGTTAATATTCAAACCTTAACCTGTTGTGAATTTGTAAAGTAAAAATTGTCTGCTTCAATCTGTGTTGTGTGTTTCCAAAAGTTTGAATAATTGACTTGACTGGTGAATCTGTTAATGTGAATCCCTGAACAGGATAGCTGAACCACCCTCCAATACAGTGTGCTGTCCAGTAAAGTCATTGTAGCAGGCTCTGACAGGCTATGCAGGCTCCAGAGTCTTTTCATGCCTGGGACAATGACAGAACCATCAAATAGAAAGCTCTGGCAAAAAAGAAAACAACCCTCTTAATGTGACACCCTGTATTTCTTGCTATTAAATCAGTAAATTTAAACAGATGGCAGGGGCAGATGGGGTGGTGAGGGAAGCAGCTACATTTTGAGAGTTTTGACTAAATATGGCAGTATCAAAGCCATAAATATCAATATGAAGTTTTGAAATCAGTGGAATCTTGCAGTGGTGCCACACTGTCAAAAAGCAATTGTACTTGCTTGCAGTACATCCAGCAAACTGTAATTTACATAACTCAACTTCACAGGAAAATCTCTGCAGAGGCAAAGACATTGTAAATAGTCAGAGGAAGGGAATCAGTTATACTAGATGTACCGTATTCATCTGCACAATCAGGAATGTCCAGTTTCTCAAAAAAACCTAAAGAAACACCTGAGATGAGACCTATAAAAAAGAGTCAGTGTGAAAATCCTTAGAACAAGACACAGGCCAAAGTTCGTATCTCTGTGGTATCTATTTCTGTTATAATTACTCCAAAATACAATTAAACCAGAAGAAATAGCTAAAATGTTGGTATTTTTCTTAAAAGCAGAAACATTTTATGTGTTGTAAAGCACATATCCGTGAAGACTTAAATATTTGGCTAGTGGCCTAGCTTTACTAGCATCTGTAGTTTACTACCTACAGGAAGCATCCAGTGGCAGCAGCATACTCTATAACCTTCCTTGCTCTGTACAGACCACAGAGACCAAGCAAGAACTCTCTCCATCTGGACTCCTGATGGACTCTGTAAATGGAATCCACCAATCTAATAAAAAGAACACCAATTTCCACTATAAATCTCAATGAAAATAAATTCTTTCCTAGCTGTCATGATTATCTCCTTTTTTGACAAACCCTACAGTTTTAACTACAGAATAATAATAAAAAAAAAGGCTGCTCACTTTTTGACATAAAAGGACCAAGAATTGATCAAACCTGCTACCAATGAGAGGAAAATAAGACTTTAAGAAGTTTTCTGTCATTTGGAAATGCATTGCTTCTTGTGGATGTGAGGTCAGAACACAGTAGTTGTGAATGAGACATTCAGAAAACCCCCAGAAAATATTTGTGCAGGATGTTCTGCATTTGTATTTTTAATCTGAATGTGTATCAACATTAACCCTGAAACTCACTTACAAGAACAAAAATAGATCTATTCCTTATCATCCTTACAGAGATTCTACATTGGTATCTCCAATTAAAATACTTGTGTTTTGCATTAAATTCACACATGCAATTGCGCATGAACATACATAGGAAAACTATGTAAAAACTGAGCATAAAATAGAGGTCAAAGATAGCACTGCAGCATGAAGCACATTAAACAGGTGCAAACATACGGTAAACATTTTTTGTTCAATTTAAAAGTCATGATTCGTTGTGAAAAACAACCCCTGTGTATGCAGTCATTTTTTACGTCTAGATTTCCAACTACACTGTTACAAGAGCAATCTTGCCAGCCTAAAGATTTCACTGATATTGTGCATAAAGTTTTCCTGAAATTTAAATGCAAGCATTAAATGATAGAGTTCTTTCTTGCTATTTTACAGGTGCTGATGTCAGCTAGGTCCCTGTTGAAGTCTTTTCTTTGATAGCCAGCACTGTCAGAAACAGACCTACACTTAAAGCCTGGAGACCTGCATAAAGATTATTCATACCTTCATTAAGATAACTGATTATATGTCTTTATTCTTTGTTCCACAATTAAAAGATCAGATCTTAAAAAAAATTCTTCTAAGGTTTCATTTTGTACAATTATTTTAATACTGGAACTTCACAGAAGTGATGCAATGCCAAAAGACAGCATAAGGACGATCTACCAACACTGACTGTTGACAGCACAAACAAGCTTTGTGAGTAAACTTACTTACTAGCACAGAAGATGATATGTTACATATAGGCTACAAGCAGTGCACACATTTAAAGTGACTATTGGTCTCTTCTCTTCTTCATTAGTTGTTTCTTTATATATTTAAGTATACACAAAACTTTGAAGCTGGAAGGATCTATGTCCATCCACTCATACCACTATGGAAAGCCCTCATTTTTCAGTAACTGTAAGAAACAGTAAAGAGCAAGAGCAGCCAAGGCTGCTCTTGGCTGCCAAACTACATGTCAGAAATAGGCAATCCAACTCTTGGATAACTTGCCAGCACAAAAAAATGAGGCCATGGTAAAAAGAAAAAAACTCTAGCATCTGAATTTCTGATGCCTGCAAAAGGGAGCAGAAGCAGTGTCACTGCAAACCTTTCTTTTGATTAATCACATAACATTATTTCATACTACAGGAAATTTCAGCCTAGAAAAAAGACTAAACTAAAGTCAATTAAAACACAAACCAACATGAACATTTTCTGCATATTGGGCAAGTGTAAATTTTTAAAAGCCAATGAATTAAGTCCTTGTTGTAGTTTAACCCCAGCTGGCAACTATGCCTCACAAGTGGGATGGGAGTGGGAGTAGTCTAGTGGGTTGGGAGTGAGAATATTTGATTTTCTTCTGAATCTTGTTAGGCTTTGAAAATAAAATCTCTGTTCAGTCTAAAGGAATAAAACAATTCCTCTTTCCTGAGAAAGTCCCTATACTAATGCAGACAGCACACTATGATCTGGCATGATTTCTCACTGATGAAAAGATTAATTGTGGGAAAAATTACAATGTATTATTTGGTCAGCATAAATTAAAGTGGATACTATCTTTCAAATACTTTTAGGACATTAAAGGATACTATAAAATTGAACAATCTTTATGTTCCATGTGGGTAACATACTGAGTGCTTATCGGTTACTGCTATTTACCACCCATTTATATGGTCAGATTTTGTAAGAAATTACATTTTTAGAAACATTTAGTATTTTATGGTGTTTTATTCTGAAAGACAATATTGCACTAAATAGTACATGATTTTTCTGACTGAAATGGTATATTAAGTGTTTTTAACATGGTTTTAGCAGTGGGGTTCCAAAGTCCTTTTTCAATACAGCTTCATCCTACACATAAATCTCTACTAGCAAGTGGCAGGGTAGGAAGACACGGATCACAGGAACATTTCAAAATCCCTCATGAGTCTGGATATTCCAGGTTTTAGATTATCTTACATTATATTTATCTAACTTGAATGATTGAGAAAAGGACACATCCAAGTTGACACGCTATGTCCCAAATGTACTTCTACATGAATTAAAGCCACAAAAGTACTATAAATAATAAAATACATTTAGAATCAGTAAATCATAATACATCTGACACTATCAAACAGTAAGGTTTGAAAAATTAATCTCTAAAAAAAAAAAGTCTGCCAATAATCAATTAAATCATTCAACAAGATATGGGTACAAATAAATGTAACTATAAAAGCAAACATGTAAATATGAGCATCATATTTAGCATTTCCTCAGTAAGCCACACGGTATTAGTTTTCTGACAGTAGCTTTTTGGCAGATTTTTGAATCATGCCTTTCACTCTGTAACATTCAAGTATGCACAACCACACACTGAAACTTGACATAATTTGATTCTACTCGACATACATTTTTCTAAGACACTACACCAGTATCTCAGAAACACATCCACTGAGACGTTACAAAACATATTAAAACTATCAAAACAGAAATTAACCCCTTCAGTACACTCGTCACACATACACACTTCACAAGAGATGGGAATTCTGTTACAATTTCTCAAACTTTCTTAGAATATCCATACCTAGATCTGAATTCTTCCCTAGAATATCTACAGACAATACCTTACCACCCTTCCCAAGAATCAAAATACAAAGAGAAAAGAAGGAAAGCAATTTTTGCTGTGGTGGATTATGTTTTCTCCCAGCCCCATCATCCCTCCCCTGCCAAAAAGCATGACACAAGATGGTGTAAAAAAGCTTAGTGTCTACAAGAGTATTGTAAGCATAACAGAAATCAATTTCATAATGGTGACTCCATAGCTCACTGATTGTTCTCAAAATCTGGGGCAGACTGACTGAATATCTAACTACCTCTGGACTCCTGAAAGCTAGGAAATAGATGTAGACAATTTTCAAAGGGTTCAAAAATAACAACCCGTCATTGTAGACAGCAAAGAATAGCTCATATTGGTGCTTGCACATCAATCATCTTTCCCCCCGGTCTTCATATTTTAAATTCTTAGTTTTCCTGATTCAAAAGAATGACTCAGGACACAGTAAAGCAGAAATATACCGCATATGAATGATATAAGAGATAATCACAGTTCACAAAAAGTCAAAACAAGTTTTCAGTTAAGTATAAATTAGGGTCTTTTGAGCCCTCAGGAAGGAAAGAGAAAAAAGAAGTCATAATGTCCCAAAGCACATTAACAACAGACAAGGAGTAGATGGTGAAAAGCAATGATTTGTAAAAGAAATTTATACACTTCCTAACATATCTTAAAGGCTTCTTCAGAAGAGTGCTTCTAACCTTCACCTGTGCCTAGGACAGCTGACAGTTTTACACTTATTTATTGCTATATGCACCATAAGTTTCACCCAGATGAAAAAATAACATATATATATATATATATATATATAGCGATAGTGTCTTACTGTAATGACAGGGCTATCAAATCCAAACAAATATTTCATAGCTGATTCATCTATCATTTAATTCCTTCTACATTTCATCTTACTTACTGAAGCCAGGATAGTAGTTTTTACAGCATTGTGCCATGAGCAAAACCCTGCCATAGTCCTCTTCTTGTGCCAAACTCATCACTGTCATCCTCATGACTGTTCAAGAATACATTAAGAAATGAGACCACAAACCACAGTGGCAGTCCTTCTCCTGTCTTACAGGGAAAGAAACATACTCAGTTACATACACTTACATGCACAGATGTGTTCATGCAAGAGTAAAGAAGCTAAAATTATGGGTAAGTATTTGAAAACAAGTTTTATAATGATCCCTCCTTTCTCCAAGAGATCTGTTCTTGGTCTCAATTACTTGAGGACGTGTCTACTGTGTGGAAAAGCAGACTCTGAGACAGGCTGTGCTTGAGGACAAAAATCCAGTCACTGCAGCGTACAGAGGAGCTCCACAGCAAACTGGCATTGGTACAGCTGAAAAAGCCTTACAAACTACAGTCTCAGGCTAATAAAACTAAGAACTACCACAACACACCTTGCCAGTTGGAGGACAGAGCTCAGCAACCTCCTCTGTGTTCTGCTGTATTCAGATACTCCTGAAAGTGCGAAGTTTTGAGTGGCTGTTTTACCCTTGAAAATAAAAATCAAACATCTTGATTTTTTTTTTTTTTAAATGTTACTATTTGATCCTAAAAACAGAGCAGTACTTTTTCACTGGAGGCATATAAACTCTCTAACCACAGGAAATAGCTAAAATTCTAAATGTCTCTTTCTCCCCATGTTTATTTTTTGTCAAAAGGGACAAATGAGCAGTTCTTGTTTGTTACACAGTTCTGTGTCTGAGTTTTCCAACCAAAGCAAAATGAAAAGAGTAGTACATAAAAAGCATGGAACATAGAAAGTAAATAGACACCTGTTATATTCAGACTATGCAGCACACCACTGTTGAATGAATATTCAGCTCATTCTTTCTAAAGCTTTTATTCAGTATTTATTCTGGCAAAGCTCCAATTGATGCTCCAATTGATTCTACAAGGAGCTTTAGTTGAATCAGAACATCAAGACACAGTGCCATTTTTTATTAAAAAAAAAAAAAGTTAGTTACTAAAGATTATGGGTTTTCTTCTAGAAAAAAAAAAATGCTAAGTCTCCCCATGATTACAAAACTATTGCAAATGAGACTGCTGTATAGTAGATAAACATCCAGTGACTGATCTGGAGAAGTTACAGTGAGACCCAGTTTGCTGGCGCCCAATGTGGGGCATGAAGGGTTAAGATAACAACAGATCTGACCGGATCGGGAGTCACTCATCACAATGCTGATTTATTGGGTCTCAAGGTTTTTCCTCTTGATCTCATGGCCTCAGGATTATCATATCTTACGTACAGCCGGTATTCACTGTGTTGGTGTTTATCTGGGGGGGGGGGCGGGGGACGGGGGACTTGGCCTAAGGTTTTTGTCTATTTGTATTTTATAATAATGACTTGTAATACAATAGAGTCATTGATCATGAAATTGATCTGGTTTATGTTCCCAGNATACCTTACGTATAGCCGGTATTTGCTGTGCTGGTGTTTATCTGGGGGGGGAGGGGGGGCTTGGACTAAGGTTTTGGTCTCATTGTATTTTATAATAATGACTTGTAATACAATAGAGTCATTGATCATGAAATTGATCTGGTTTATGTTCCCAGTGTGGTAACCACATTTATACTTTGGGAGGTATATAATAACAGTGTTTGGCAATTACACTTCTTTTTCTCCTTCTGGGGTGGTCAATCTGTGAAGGAGACACTCTTCTACCCTCTCAGTCCTCCCCCCAGACGATTTATAGCATCATTTGAGAATTTTGGAGATTTTAACTGGCCTTTTAATACTGTTGAGACCTGTTTGCTGATAGTGATGGGGATCACCATGTTGGGACGCATACAGGGTATGTTTTGCCACGACCATTTGGTCTGATCTCAAGGATTAACCAGAGTCAGGTTTGGGTCTTGTTTATCTTTAGACGTCCCTCAGGGATTGGTGTTGGGACCGGTCTTGTTCAACATCTTTTGTCACTGACATGAACAGTGGGATTGAGTGTGCCCTCAGCAAGTTTGCCAATGACATGAAACTGTGTGGTTTGGTGGGCATGTTGGAGGGAAGGAATGCCATCCAGAGGGACGTTGACATGCTTGTGAGGTGGGCTGATGTCAACCTCATGAAGTTTTACCATGCCAAGTGCAAGGTCCTCCACCTGGATTGGAGCAATCACAGGCACAGCTACAGGTTGGGCAAACAGGAGATTCAGAGAAGCCCTGAAGAGAAGGACTTGGGGGTGGTAGTTGGTGAGAAAATGAACATGAGCTGACTTCAGTGTACGCTTGCAGCCCAGAAAGCCAACCGTATGGTGGGCTGCATCAAAAGGAGCATGATAGAGCACTGGAACAGGTTGCCCAGAAGAGTTGTGGAGTCTCCTACGTTGGAGATATTCAAGGCCTGCCTGAACAAGTTCCTGTGTGATGTAATCTAGATTACCCTGATCTCACAGGGGGGTTGGACTAGATGATATTTCGAGGTCCCTTCCAACCCTTAGGATTCTGTGATTCTGAGATTCTGTGAGTGTGACCAGCAGGTCGAAGGAGGTGATTCTGCTCCTCTACTCTGCTCTCCTGAGACCTCACTTGGACTATTGCATGCAGTTCTGGTGTCCTCAACATAGAAAGGACATGGAGCTGTTGGAACAAGTCCAGAGGAAGGCCACGAGGATGATCAGGGGACTGGTGTATCTCCCATACAAAGACAGGCTGAGAAAGTTGGGGCTGTTCAGCCTGGGGAAGGGAAGGCTGCGTGGAGACCTCCTAGCAGCGTTCCAGTCTCTGAAGGGGGCTCTAGGGATGCTGGGGAGGGACTCTTCATTAGGGACTGCAGTGACAGGACAAGGGGTAATGGGTTAAAACTTAAACAGGAGAGGTTTAGATTTGATATAAGGAAGAAATTCTTTCCTGTTAGGGTGGTGAGGCACTGGAATGGGTTGCCCAAGGAAGTTGTGAGTGCTCCATTCCTGGCAGTGTTCACGGCCAGGCTGGACAAAGCTTTGGGTGGCATGGTTTAGTGTGGGGTGTCCCTGCTTATGGCAGGGGGTTGTAACTAGATGATCTTAAGGTCTTTTGCAACCCTGACTATTCTATGATTCTATTCTATGATTCTGTTCTATGATTCTGTTCTATGGAACTGGGACCCATGTTATTTAAGTTTTTATGTTTACAAAGCCTATAGCTGCCCTAGTTATTTAGACTCACGAGCCATAATCAGTGATGAGGCAAATGGCACTTTTACACTGTAATCGCTTCATACTGCATAAGTAACTGCATGCTATTTCTTCCTTCCATCTTATTCATGACTTCTTCCTATAGGAAATATTTTTTTCTCTCATATGGGTAAAAAGAGACATAGCTAGCTCAGAAGCAAATATCCAACTCTTAGATTTTTATTTTTAAACAGGTAAATCCCAATTTTCCTGTCTCTGCAGGGGAATTCTCCATATACCTCAAAAGCAAGGCACATTTGTTAATATTCGTGAAAATTCAGCTCCTCTGTAGTTATTTCTAATTCTAAATGTCTTCCAGATTCAAATCAGTATCTTATTGTTAATATTACATGGCAGTAAACATCATATGAACTTTACCATAATTCGCAATATCCCCTCTCCTTCCTGCAAAACTTTCACATAGTTGCAGAATATCCACGTTGAGCATACCCAGTCAAATGTAACTGAGGAAACAGCGCAATGCTGCAGGTGAATTAACCAAAGTGATTCAGGCTCCTTGTATGCAACTCAGCCTGTTGACAGCATCATATTCATAGTGCATGTTCCCCTTTGACGGTCTTACTCTTGCTATTTTGTTCAAGATCTCTGCTTGTCTAATAATAACTTACTCAGTTTGCTTTCCTAGTGAGGCTGTTTAATAGGTGTTATGGCATCTGAATATGAGCCAATATTTACCCTTGTTTAATCACATACTTGATAAGACTTTATTTTATTGTTGCTTAGAATTTGGCTTAAAGGTATATTTTCACAATAACTGATCAGGTCAACCAGATAGAGCTGGGGAAAAAAAAACCCACAAAACAAAACAACTCTTTATGAACTATATTTTTAGGAACAACATAAGTTTTTGAAAAGCTCTTTAGATTTAAAAGTGGACAGATAAAGCCTTTAAAAAGAGCAAGAGCTTCTTTAGCTATCGGCTGAATAAAGAGTGATACTAAGTAATAAACATAAATTAAAATATTCCAGCATGCTGTTTCTAATCTATTTTTCCCTCAAGACCACATATGTAAATATTTTAATTGCTAAAAGATTGCTATAGAAACAAACAGGCACTCTAACAGCAAGAAACATGCAATAGCTTATTCTTGAGCACAACCAAATAACGAGATCTATTTATTAAAAAGTAATTAGACCAGCTACCCAGATGGATAGATTTCCTAACTGTATTTTTTTCTCTATCCTTTGAGATTTAAAACCCTAGCAGTAGTTTTCTTCACTAGTCTATTAAGTTAGCATGACATTTAAATAATAATTCTGTAGTTAATAATTATAATCTACTTTAGATGTCAGAAGTTTTCTGGTTTTCATTCACTTTTCAAATTATTGCACTTAAAATACTCATTAAGTAGAATATAAACAGTATAATTTTTACCTCGCAGTCCACACTACATTTTGCTTACTAAAAAATAGAACAGAAACTTGTAATAAGCATTGAAAACTGTCTCCTGAAAAGCAAAATATTGGACACCAACCCTCCTCTGCATTTCACAGATTTAACTCAAGATTACTGGCAGAGTTTTCATCTGATAGAAGAAGACCTACAGAGTACTCCTTTGACAAACATCAGTCTGCAATGTTACCACTTGTACATATATAAAACACAAATACTCAGCAGATAACTAAGCACTATTAAATATTTAAATATAAAAAACTGAAGAGCCAAAATTTTGGTTAACCACATTTGGTTAAACATTAATGTTAAAATTGCACCTATTTTTTTATAAAAAATGTAAAACAAAACCACTTTTGTCATAACAACATACTGTCCCTTATACATTTTATGTTCTTTTCAAGTTTAGAGAGACAGCTTTTGTCATAATGACATTTATGTAATGCATAATGGTGAATGTAGGTTGAAATACACATAATCTCTTTTTGAACTTTTAATGTAGAACTCAATCACAGACCCTGACTGACAAAGTTATAAGTTACAAGAAGTATTTTATCTTCAATAACTACCAGATCAGTCTACCAAAACTATTTTAGTCTTACTTACTACTGCACAAAACCAAGCAATTCTACAGAAACTTGTGAGATCACCGTTATCATTTTTCTTTTTAGTTTTCTTTCCCCTCCTCATAAAAAGACTGAAAACCGAGAGGGAAAGGAGATTTAAAATTTTCACTTCAGAAACTTCTTAAATAAAGTTAATGTGTACTTCTAGAGTCACCAACCTACATTCTAATTTTAGCATTTGGTATTTCTTTATCATGCCTAACAAATTGCCCCATGTGTTCTACAAAGGAGAGTCCTTTGAGTTACTCATGGATCTCACTGCCCCCACCTCTGTTGTCACCTTCTTAGTTCAGAGCAAATAACAATGAATAAACATTTAAAAGTACTGAGAAGCAGTTCTATCTTTCACAAAAAACAGAACTGTAATCCTGTGCAACGCTGCACAGGAACTCTCACTTGCAAGTAGCAGCAAACTACAGGGTCGAGGCAAAGGGTGTTAGAAAATAATTATTTGAAACATGCAATGTTTTTCAAGCATTCAAGTGTTCTTTGATTTGCTTCTTTGGGGTGGGAGGCAGCAGAGGTAAAAATGGATGGCAGAGAGATTTGACCTACTTTTCCCAGCTAAACTTTTAGAAGCTATGAAAATGAAGCAGTAGACAGAATACTGGTAAATATATTATCACATGAGATATACTAATATATGACAAACTATTTGCTCCTTTATACTGCAGTGCAAAAGATAAAAATACTAAAGTTGAGCATTGTACCTTATATCCATATACCACTAAAACACAGTATACCCTAACACATAATACAAATGTTAGTATTAGCACTGACAATACACTTCATTTATAACCTACTGTATTTTTGGTTTATGGTTTATTCTAAGATACTTTGAGAATGTCATTACTTGTCTGTCACTATCCATCAATCATAACCGGATTTTCTCCATCCATCCCACTGACTGAGCCCAGAGACAAAATGTACATGGGAATTTGAGAGCCTAGTGCTCTGGGATGCAAATTCCACTCAGTGCAAATTCCACTCAGTGCAATCAACCCAAGGCCTTTCTGTGAATTCTCAACCGTGAAAGTCTGAAATAAATTTTGATAGTTTTTTTCGACTGGTATTGGTTTAGATTTGATCTTGGTACAACTTTTTGATGTTACTGTACTAAAAACATGAAAAATCTACTAGAGATGTCTGTAATGTTTTATTCATGTAAATAATTGCCCAGACATGGCTGGTCTCTGAAGGGGTCTCCCCTGCTATCGCAGAGCAGAGATTGATAATAATGAAAAGAAGATAAATATTAATGAGACTAAAAGACAATTAAGGAAGTTTCTACTTTCAGCTCCCCTACACTTCATATCAACAACAAACTAATGATAAAAGAATTACATTTTAATTTAAATTGTTTGTGGCAAATAGGATTTTAGCATATTTTTTAATGTAATTCCATAAAGTTGTCAAACAGTTTATGGAACTGTTTGGTACCAATGCTTAACACCAGAATGAAATTACTTTTTAGATTAAGATCCAGTATGTTCCCTGTAGCAAGTAATCTCTTCCCTTTGGATATTACTTGCAAAATGGACTTGCACCTGATAACATTATAGCATTAGCAAAAAAAAAAAAAAAAA
>NDXB01003173.1:4978-22482 GCA_002631895.1 Agapornis roseicollis
AAAAAAAAAAAAAAAAAATTAACAAAGCCTTCATTCAAAGCATTTGATTAAAAATATTAATTCAAAAAAACAGGTCTGGAAATGAGAGACTGTTGCTATGAATACCCCCCCAATAAAAGATCATGGCTAATCTTCTTTACATTATTTTCATTTCACTGCTGAATTATTAAACAGCAATTTTTATACTGCTTTGAACTCTGAAATAGCATTTTCTGTAATACTTATGTTCTACGGTACACCGCATCAATCAAATCTGGCTGCCACACATTTCGAATAACCTGTT
This sequence comes from Agapornis roseicollis, assembly GCA_002631895.1. Taxonomy (NCBI): domain Eukaryota; kingdom Metazoa; phylum Chordata; class Aves; order Psittaciformes; family Psittacidae; genus Agapornis; species Agapornis roseicollis. The sequence continues at coordinate 5,262 of NDXB01003173.1, forward strand.
GGAAAAACAGGTGATTTAACGTGCTGCCTGTACTGGATCACTTGACAAAGCTGTAAAGTCGTGAGAACATTTCCATTAAAAATAATTGTCCATTACTGGCTTCCTAATGGAGTCTTGGTTAATTGATAATTATTTACATATGAAATATTAAGGCAGTTTAAACCACCTTCTCCCATTCTTCATTTGCTTTACTAAAAAGTCAAATGAAAACCTGTAAATCAGCTGTTGCTGAATCAAGGATTTTAGCAATGCTTTTGGTAGATAATTAGTTTTAGAAGCAATCAGCGCAGTTACACTGACACAGAATTATGCCTCATGGTGCAATTAATCAGGCTCAGATTTATCAAGTTGCAGAGGGGGTCTCCATCCTTCAGCCAGGGTAATATGTGCCCTTCTTCATTGTGTGACATAGTTGCAGGCATGTGGCTGATGTCTGTGTCTCTATAATCAGATTCCTCCTTTTCAGAAACACAAAAAAATTCATTTAAAGGTACACTTTGTATTTCTTCAGTGGGAAGAAGTTTTGCGTCTTAATTTTTTATAATCATAGAGAAGCAATTGCTAACAGTTTAATTGCGGTTCCCTCTGTACTACAATACAGTAAAAGAATGATTTATCTTGCTGTTAAAATCATAGAGTCATTGAATGATTTATGTTAAGGAATCTTTAAGATCATTTAGTTCCACCCCCTTGCCACAGGCAGGGATACCTTCCACTAGACCAGGTTGCTCAAAGCCCCATCAAAGCTGGCCTTGAACACTTCCAGGGACGGGACATCCACAGCTTCTCTAGGCAACCTGTGCCAGTGTCTCACAAATCTTATTGAGAAGAATTTCTTCCTAGAATCTAATCTAAATCTACCTTCTTCTAGTTTAGAGGCATTACCCTTTGTCCTATCACTATATACCCTTGTAAAAAACTAAATACAAAGTTGTTTGGATTGGACATTATCTGAGAATCCCAGTTAAAATAAGCAAATAAATTGGGGTTGCACATCTAGAATCAGAAATCAAATGAAGCAAAAATCCTCTGTGTTCAGAAGTATTGCCCAACTGAAAAATAACAGACTGACATTAAATTACTAGTGACAGCCCACTAGGAGCTGAAGCTGTTGTATGGCTGTCGTCACAGAATAGAGCTCGTCACTGAGGTGAACCTGACAACAGGGCTGAACATCTTGTGCATACACTGCTATTTCAGCATTCATGCTCTTTGGATCAGGTGAAATGGAAGCTATGGGGGAAACAGAGCGTTGGGAAGGGAAAGAAAGGGTTGACAGGGCTACTGCAAGGTTGTGTAGCCGATACCTAACTTGCTGCCTGGGAGCAAGGTAGTGGTGGTAGTTTCAGGAGCTTGGACAACGTTAAACCCACTCCAAGCCTGCGTGGGGACTGCAGGAGGTGACTGGGGGAACAGTGAGAAAGAAGGTCAGATGGCTGCAGGCTGAGCAGGTGCCACCGTGGCCTCTGGCAGTCAATGGCCGCAATTGCTGTTTGCCAGCAGGACATGTGATACCTTGGCTGGGCAGAAAGATGCATGATACAGTTGCCAGATGAAGGAGGCTTGGCAAGCCTGAAGGTGGGGATAGAAATCTGAACCCTCCAGCTAAAAGCAGAGAATGAGTCAAGTCCAGTCTGGATGCAGTACATGACAAATAGAATTGCAGCTTTTTCAATTTTTCTATCTAATTTTGTCTTTATAGTGATATCTTATGTGTGCATTGTTGTTTTATGTGTCTTCTTACTTTTAATTATATCAAACATAATTGTTTTAACTAGCTCTGAAGTTAATGTTAGAAATGTGTAGAAGAAAACACAACTTTAAATCTCGAAAATATTCTTAGTTTTCACAGGAAAAAAAACTTGCCATTTTTTTTTAATAAAAAAGCATGAAGTTTTCTTATATGAGCATCCACAAAAAGGAGTGAAAATGAGAGACCCATCTTTCTAAAACCAGTATGTATAAAACCAAGTTTCTAAGTGCTTACCAATGTTAATGTGACCTGAGTTAAATAGCACCTAAAAACAGATATTTAAGCGAAATCTTATGCAGCTAGTTTTAGAAATCTTGGCTTAAGAAGAGCATAACATATGCGTTCATCCACCATTAGTGATTCTGGCTTACTGAATTGGCTGGATAACATGCAGATTCCTGTCTTGTCAGCACTTGAATTAGGAGGAGGCATTGCCAGAGATGCCAGAGTTTGCCAGAGATGTGGTTCTACATAGCCAAGAAATAAAATGACACTCAAACAGGTCTTCATATCCTGTTTGCTCTGTTTCATTCAAAATAAATTTTCAAACTTTTGCTTGATTAAAAATAATCAGTCTTCTGGACTACTTTATCTGACTGTATTTTACTTTTAAAACCATAGAAATACCAAATTTTACAGAACGTTAAAGGGTTTTGGATTTTATTCTCAAAGTTTATATGTCATACCCACTGATTCATAAGTATTTTCATGAAGTTATGATCTAATATGTTCACACTAGATAGGAAGCTAGCTACAGAGATATGTTTTATGAGATCTCTTCAGACTTACATGTTCAACCACTGAATTTATATGTAAATACAGAGGTCAAAATCCCGGAAATCCTGTGCTTTACCTATTTTGGCAGGCTTATTGTTTGGCTTTTAAAATTTCATTTTTCCTTTATCTTCAATTGAAAAATTGACATGGACAGTGGGATTGAGTGCGCCCTCAGCAAGTTTGCCGATGACACCAAGCTGTGTGGTTAGGTAGATACACTGGAGGGAAGGAATGCCATCCAGAGGGACCTCGACACGCTTGTGAGGTGGGCTGATGCCAACCTCATGAAGTTTAACCATACCAAGTGCAAGGTCCTACACCTGAGTTGGAGCAATCCCAGGCACAGCTACAGGTTGGGCAGAGAAGAGATTCAGAGCAGCCCTGCGGAGAAGGACTTGGGCGTGGTGGTCGATGAGAACATCAACATGNCAGAGGGACCACGCTTGTGAGGTGGGCTGATGCCAACCTCATGAAGTTTAACCATACCAAGTGCAAGGTCCTACACCTGAGTTGGAGCAATCCCAGGCACAGCTACAGGTTGGGCAGAGAAGAGATTCAGAGCAGCCCTGCGGAGAAGGACTTGGGCGTGGTGGTCGATGAGAACATCAACATGAGCCGGCTGCAGCGTGCGCTTGCAGCCCAGAAAGCCAACCATTTCCTGGACTGCATCCGAAGGAGCGTGACCAGCAGGTCAAAGGAGGTGATCCTGACCCTCTACTCTGCTCTCGTGAGATCTCATTTGGAGTATTGTGTGCAGTTCTGGTGTCCTCAACATAGAAAGGACATGGAACTGTTGGAATAAGTTCAGAGGAGGGCCATCGGTATGATCAGGGGACTGGAGCACCTCCCATATGAAGACAGGTTGGGAAAGTTGGGGCTGTTTAGCCTGGAGAAGAGAAGGCTGTGTGGAGACCTCATAGCAGCCTTCCAGAATCTGAAGGGGGCCTATAGGGATGCTGCGGGGGGACCCTTCATTAGGGACTGTAGTGACAGGACAAGGGGTAACGGGTTCAAACTTAAACAGGAGAGGTTTAGATTGGATATAAGGAAGAAATTCTTTGCTGTGAGGGTGGTGAAATACTGAAATGTGTTGCCCAGGGAGGTTGTGAGTTCTCCATCCCTGGCAGTGTTTAAGNGAAGGGGGCCGGATGCTGCGGGGGGACCCTTCATTAGGGACTGTAGTGACAGGACAAGGGGTAACGGGTTCAAACTTAAACAGGAGAGGTTTAGATTGGATATAAGGAAGAAATTCTTTGCTGTGAGGGTGGTGAAATACTGAAATGTGTTGCCCAGGGAGGTTGTGAGTTCTCCATCCCTGGCAGTGTTTAAGGCCAGGTTGGACGAAGCCTTGGTTGGAATGGTTTAGTGTGAGGTATCCCTGCTTATGGCAGGGGGGTTGGAACTAGATGATCTTGAGGCTCTTTCCAACCCTAACTATTCTATGATTCTAAGTTTGCATGCTTGTAAGATCTGGTAACGATTTACAGGTATTTGAAGCTTCATTTTTCAAATATGAACTTTCCCTGCTTAGAATATAAAGTGGAGAAAAAAGACTGTCCCGGGTTCAGCAGTAGCATTCAATTTTTCTCCTTCTTAGTAGCTGATGCAGTTTTATGTTTTGACTCTCAGCCTGGGATCATAGCTGATAATACCAGTGTTTTTAGTTGTGACTAATAAATGTTTATTCTGATCAAGGACTTTCTGAGTCTCATGCTCTGCCAAAGAGGAGAGGAGGCCAGGGGGGAGCAGGGACAGGACACCTGGCCCAAGCTAGCCAAAGAGGTATTCCATACCACAGCATGTCATGCCCAGGGGGGTAATGGGGAGTTACCTGGAAGGACAGACACACTTCCCAGTTGGGCTTGTTTTCGGTGGGTGGTATTATACTCTCTTCCCTTGTTATTTTTCTTATCATTATTATTATTGATGGTAGCAGTAGTGATTTGTGTTATACCTTAGTTACTGGGCTGTTCTTATCTCAACCTGTGGGAGTTACATTCCTTGGATTCTCCTCCCCATCCCTCTGGGAGCAGGGAGGAAGGAGGGGGGGAGGAAAATAAAAAGGGGAGGGGAGTAGAAACTGGTTTAAACCACGACAAAGACACAGAGAAAAGTAATTTAAGAAAGGGATGAAAAGAACAGAGAATGACAAGTATCATATTATTTAGTTCTTGTTCCCACGATGATCAAATTTTGTAGAAGATTGTGTTTCATTTTATCTCAAATTGAAAACTTACTCAACATGTAATTTTGAGTTAAAAATATTACTTTCTATATTTTGATATTATAGATTGCCTTCTTGAATATTCTCCTGAAAACTCCCTCTTTCCTTTTACTCTCTAATAACTTCTAAAAAAAGTCAAGAAAGGCTGCTTAAGCTATATATAGTGACCATTCATATCCACCTGCTTAAAACAGAGATGTTCCCTTAGGAGTAGCTTTAAAGACAGAGTAGGAAAACCTGCTGTAACACTCTACAGGCTTTCTTTCCTCTAGAAACTGTTGAAATGTTCAGTCCTCTTTTCTCTGTCATTCAGTGGATTAAGTCTCCTCTTGCTTTGAGATCCAGGTTTAAGATCACTCAGATTCTCTATCCAGGTTCTTACTCTCTTTCTGTGTCTTTTTTCCTTCCTTTCTGTAAGGCCTTCAAAATTGAAAGTTACTACGTTTTTTAAGACCTGTGTAGATACTACTTAATGCATTTGAAAATGGCAAACTGTTTAGTTAAAGTTTGAGTATAAATTAAGTACTATATAGCCTTGCTGCGATAGGCTTTCAAAATAAACTTGCTAAAATGTTGCATCACACATTTTAGATCTAAATCCTAGACAATGACTGTACATTGCTGGTACCTATTTCCTTTTTCTCTTCTGTAATTATATGTAAAAGCTTCACCTTTTCATCCCTCCTTTTTTCTTTCTCTCCTGTTTTCTTTTGCTTCTGTCATGGTTTAAGCTTAGCCGTCAACCCAGAAACCACACAGCTGTTTGCTCACTCCCCTCCTTTCCTCCACCTGCTTCAGGAGGGATGGGCAGGAGAATCGAAAGAATGTAACTCCCATGGGTTGAGATAAGAGCAGTCCAGTAACTAAGGTATAACACAAACCACTACTGCTACCACCAATAATAATAATGATAAGGGAAATAATAAGGGAAGAGAATAAAACTGCTCACCACCCGCCAACTGATACCCAGCCCGACCTGAGCAGTGATGTAGCCTTCTAGGTAACTTCCCCCAGTTTACATACTGGCTATGACACATTGTGGTGTGGAATACCTCTTTGGCTGGTTTGGATTAGGTGTCCTGTCTCTGCTCTGTACTAAAGGAAAAGGAAATGTGATGGACCCTACAAACCCTGTCATAGCTCATCTTCACATTCATAACCTTGCACAATTTTCTCCCTAGTGCTTCATCTGCAGGAATCCAGTTTTTTTGGTGGCTGGTTTTTGTGAGCCAATATAGGAATCTGGCTGACAGAATCTCAGACCTGTGTAGTTTAATGTCTGAGGTACAACTGATATTCTAACAGAGTTGCTGAGGTATCAACAATTTTAAAACCAGTGTTAAGAACATGTATATGATTACTCTAGGAAAGACTTCTGCCACTCTTCATCAGGAATTGTAATGATAGGATAAGGGGTAATGGGTTCAAACTTATGCAGGGAAGATTTGGGTTAGGTATAATGAAGAAATTCTTTACTGTGAGAGTGGTGAGGCACTGGAACAGGCTGCACAAAAGAGTTGTGAGTGCCCCACCCATGGCAGTGTTCCAGGCCATTTTGGACAGGGCCATGAGCAACCTGGTCTAGTGGGAGGTGTCCCTGCCTGTGGCAAGGGAGTTGGAACTAGGTGATCTTTTGCAACTGAAACTGTTCTATGATTCTATCCTTCTTGAGTAGGCTTCAGATATCCCCCCTCTGCTCTTCCCACATGGATCCACTTCTTCAGTTTCTTGTACAGGCTGTTTACTCTGCTAAGGATGCATCAACCCATCTAAGAAAAATAGAGATAACAGATGAAGTGTTAGTAATAAGAGGTAAATGGGAACTATGATACATTAAGTAGTGGTACGTGGGGAAAGAGATTTAGCTATTTCTTGTAGAATTGGAATGAGGATTCGCTCATGGGGTCTAAAGGTAAGATAGGTAGCAAAGTGAGGAAATATGTAAGACTTAGATCTATCCTCCACAGATGAGGAGGAGGCAATGAACATTTTCTGCATCCTCCATGTGTGTAGGAGTGCTGCTACTGGTGATGATATCTATGGATATCACGTGTTGTACTCCTTTTCATTCTGGAAGACTCAGAACGGAATAACCATTACTCTGACTGTCCTCAGGGGTAGGTGATACCTTAAATATGCTTGTGGGACATTCAGTTGTTGTGTAAAGGGAAGTGATTTATCTGGATGGTCAAGGGGTCTTTCAGTTAGCACCAGCATATGCAGTGGCTATGACAGTTATTGTTGTATAGTCTCAATATTATTGCAACTGCATCTGGCCATGCCTCGATTATGTGTGTGACAGGACTCATCAATCAAATAGTGATACCTCTTTCAGTTGGTTTATAGCTATAATTATTTTCTATGTGTTTATTTTAATTTACATGCTGTCAGCTGTGAAGAAGAACATTTATAGAATTATTGCTGTACTCCTTTGCAGTTTTATCAAACGTTCTAACCTGTACTGCCTTCTGCTTCCTGTGAAATTGATTCTTTCTTTATCCTTTTATTTATTTATTTATTTATTTTTGAAATACAATTAAACCAAAGGGTGGATTTTTATATCTTTAGTTATGAAATAATAATTCCATAATAACTCGAAACATAAAGTGGGGGCCTAACTCACTTAGCTGTTATAAAATAAAGTTGACATTGCTTTGTATATCAATTATGTAATACAATTGATTGTAAAAATTCAGCACTGTGTGGAAACAAGTTTATGTGTTGAAACAGGTTTATATGTAAGTTACTACAACTTGTTGCCGTTAAAAGCCACGCAAAGACATTGTCAGTTTGAGAATGAGAAATGAAATTGTCATAAACATTTTTCTCATCAGTGTTTGCATAGTCTTTAAAATGAAGTAGTTTTAGTTATGCATTCATTGCTTTGAATATATTTGTACAGCCATGCTTATTGAGTTTCTCCAAAACAAATTATGAGGTTACATATGTGCAAATTAACTTAACTATATATTATGTTGATTGGTACAACTAAAGGGGTGAGGGGTTTTGAGTCCTCTTATGAATGCCTTCTCTTAGACTATGTTCTGACACAACCTTACAAAGTTAAACATGCATAGACAACTATTGTGCTATGAAAAAAAAATAAATGAAAAGTATGAAGTACAAATTATATTGTATTAAATCCTACTCTTCAGCCATATCCAAAACAGTTTGTAAGAGTTTTGTATGACTAGTTCTTGAAAACAGCAGACTATTTTTCTGAGAATGTTGACTGTATTTACCACATTCAAAGAAACTGCATCTTTGGAATGTTTGACTGGATTTCAGTTTTTTACTGATCCATGTTCATCCGCAAGTATGAATTCAGTCACTGAAGTTAAAACAGCTAAACAAATTTATACCAGTTTTTGTTCTTAATATTTTAGCTATGAGATTTCACTTGCTCCACAGCAGTTTTGATGACTAGTACATCATTTCTGAGCTGAATATATCATTTTTATGACATATCATTCTGGTTTATTTTTTTACATTCTACACTTATTAAAACTCTTACTTCAAGTGATAAATGCTAATACAGTTAACCATATGTATATATACTGCCAGACATGAATTTCCTTTTTTTCTTTTTAATATTAGAGAACTCTATAATGCATTAAATATTTTTAAAATATTCTTTTGGTGGTTAAGAAATACATTTTGCATTTTTCTTCTGCAGTCTTGTCCCTCCAAAGCTTCAGATAAAAGATTTCTATTACTATCTCTAGCAGACCTTGAGGGTAAATTTCCTAAACATTACATAAGAGATGCAAGATTATTTTTTGGTGGGTTTTACATGCTTTTCTCCAGCACTATGTGTTAAGCATTTGTGAACAGAATTTATTTGCTAAAAAAATAAAAACTGCATAAACCAGAACATATATGTTGATTTGATATTAATGCTGTTTGCAGTATGATAATATTAGTGTAACATGCACCAAAAAAATCCCCCAAAACCAGCAGAATTTACCTTGTAGGCTCTTTTTTTTGTGTTTTCTCTCATTAACCCACAGCATTTGAAGCATGTGACTGCATGTGTTTTGAATGCAGAAGGAACTGATTCAGCTTGAATTAACTCTGAGCTCATCTTTAAGATGATCGCTCTAATATGAGAGATTCCCAAAGCAGAATGTTACCTGCAGAATGTGCCCAGCCTGCTCTATAGAGATAATTAAGTAGACTTCGAGTGATGATTTATTTGTCAGAGAAGTAGGAACAGTAGTAGCAGAGGAGATGAAAATGGGCATGCTGGATTCAATAGCCCACAGAAGCCACACTTCACTATAGACCAGGCAGTTATGGACTGCAGCATAGGATTTTGTGTATTGCACATGATCTGCGATTTCTTCTGCTACTTAGGAATTATTTTAACCATTAGTCTCTGCGATGTGATACTGAAAAAACATATGCTTTCCACAGTTCTGAGTGACTCTTAAATTATATATTTGTTTTTTTTCTTAGGAATAGAAGCAATTTTGGTATCCCAAAGAAAATGCCCAGTAATCATGTTTATATTGTAATGGACCATATTGGCTCTGAAGAACAACCAGATGTAGGGGGATTTGAAATATACAAATCATGTTTTGGACAAAACAAAATCAGTCTAAAATAAAGAAGATTGTTCATCTTTAAAATATGAATATCTTAAATTTCTACAGTTGCTGTGTTTATTTTAGAGCTGATTTTGAATTCAAAATTCTACTAGGTTTGTCCCACAGTTCATAGCTGAAGTCACTGGTAAAGAAAATCTGTAGTGAATTGTCAGGATTTTCTGCTTTGCATGACACATTCGTATTGCTCTGTAGGATCTGAACATACCTGTGATAAATCATAAATTGTTTAATAGTTAAACACTCTTATCTATTTTCTTTCCTCTTCTGCTGTCTATTTTCCTAGAGGATGAAGCTGAAATGATAAATTCAGCTGGAGAACACCTGGACACTTATGGCTTGTGTTCATTTTCATGTGAACAAAAATCTGTCCAAAGTATTCTGGAAGAAAAAAAATATAGGATTGTTAACCAAATTTCAAAAAAAATGTGCATCATCGACTTGCTAAAATCAACAAGAATGGAAATAAACGTTTGTGCTCTGTTCATCATAGTTTAAAATGTTACATATATTCTTGTTAGTCAACAACACACTTCACGGACAATATGCTGCAGTCATTATGAAATCGAAGTACTGAAATCAATATGACTTTGCATCAACTACTGTCATGAAGAGAGTTACTGCAGTAAGCTAAAAATAAAATTTGGATTGCTTTTGAATAAAATAATACATCAAACTTTATTTTTTGAAAAAGGAAAAGTTCTTTAGTGCATATGCATGGTGTTGAAGTATGAAGAGATATAAAGGTTTTTTTTTTGACAAGAAGTTACTAAGAAAAATATGGAAAATTTGTAAGTTAATAAATAAATTAGCTTTCATAGCAATAACCATTAGTTTGTCAAATAAATATGTTCCTTTTAAGAATTAAATATTATCAGTGTCCTACAAAAGGCTAATGACAGCAAAGGAGAAATTTTGTCTTCAGCATATAGGAAAGCTTAATTTCACTTAGGAGCCATACTGGGAAACCACCAACAGTCACTTCAAACTTCTTGTCCAAAAGCAAAGAGATCTCAACAAAGTAACTACGCAAGTTTCTGGACTGCCTAATTTCTGATCATCTATTGGTAGCTCTGTTAATCTGGTGAGTTAGGGATAGGAGCTGTTTTTCCCAGGAGAGTGGATTCTTGAATCTTCTGTTGTCTCATTTATCCAGACTAACGTTTTTATTAATTTTGAGAGAGTAGTTAGGGAAAGACTGCTTTTCCTTTCTTCCCAAAGTCTTCAAGCAGTGAAACCATTATGCAAGGAGCACATTTATTGAGATATCCTTGAAGTGACAAGTCTATCTCCTTTCTAAGCAAACGACACCACAGAATTGTCCTTTCTTACTCTGTGAAGTGTAAGTCTTGTATATCAAAGGTTCACATCTTTTCTAAATCAAAATGGTCGGTACTTAGCACAGTCAATAGGTTGGGTGTTTCATGTAAAATGCCTTCTGTTGTCATTGTGATGAGTTATCTACATCTTTTGCCTAACTCCGTGATACAGAGTTCACGAGCCAGGACCAGAGCAGAAATTATGTAGAGAGTCATAGTTATTTCTTTACTCTTTCCCACTTGGCTGTTTGTATGAGTCATAGGCCAAGGTAATTCCCTCATAATTTTCAACATAATCTACTTCCATATATCTTAGTTTGCTTCTCAGATACAGTCTAATTCCATTTCAGTGGAGTTTCATGACTAATACTCTAAAAGCCTGCATCTTCAGTTAATTTGTAACATGGAAGACTTCCATGTGATTTATGTCAGATGAAAGAAAAAGAAGTTCAAATGTATGAAGATGAACATGGACATGGAACTCTTGGAACAAGAGGAGGGCCACGAGGATGATCAGGGGACTGGAGCACATCCCATATAAAGACAGGCTGAGGAAGTTGGGGCTGTTCAGCCTGGGGAAGAGAAGGCTGTGTGGAGACCTCATAGCAGCCTTCCAGTACCTGAAGGGGGCCTACAAGGATGCTGGGGAGGGACTCTTCATTAGGGACTGTAGTGACAGGACAAGGGGTAACGGGTTCAAGCTTAAACAGGGAAGTTTGAACAAATCCTTGAGTGGCATGGTTTAGTGTGATGTGTCCCTGCCCATGGCATGGGGTTTGGAACTAGATGATCTTAAGTTCCTTTCCAACCCTAAATATTCTATGATTCTATGAGTTTAAGATGTATAGTGGCATCCCTTTGCTCGAAAAGCAGTCAAAAGGAGTTTAATACTAGAATACTTTTGTGATTATTATGAGCCTTAACCTAATAATATCAAGACATCTTAATTTTCCAAATCAAAGATTTGGGAACCAAACTTTTGACCATCTCAGATTACAGATCCCAGAGATGGAAGAAGTAATATTCTGTAAAACAGAGATATAGTTCAGTTTTGTCTGAAGGTACTGATGGAGGCTTTGGTTTTTTATGTGTGTGTGTTTTTGTGTTTGTCTATGGTGAGGATTTTTTGTGTTTGTTTTTTTGAGGATTTTTGGGTTTTTTTTTTACTTTTACTTATTGACTCATACTACTGAAGTTTTTTTTTTATATTTCCAAGGAACTTTCAAGCTTATCTTGATTTTGTTGTGATTTCTACTGCAATATAAAAATAATTAAGCATAATTTTGTATTTTGATTTCCCAGTTCTAACATAAGGTATCAATATCTCAAAGTCACAGATATATGTCACTTTCTCTTCTAAGTTATTAATGTACAACTAAATTTAATTAAATCTAAATAGAGAGAATAACAGAAACAATATATGCCTGTTCAGAGCTTTTTGAAAGACCAAGAACACAAATGGATTTATTATTTGGAAGGTAATAAGAACCTTAAAATTCAGATGAAAAATGTGTGAAATGAATAATTTTGGCAAATATATAACACTCTCCTGGTTTCAACTTGGATTAATTTTCTTCTTGGCTATTACAAAGCTGTGTTTTGGCATGAGTCTGAGAGCAATACTGATAACACACTGAGGTTTCAGTTGCTGCTAAGTAGCACTTACCGTGACCAAGGACTTTTCACTCTCTCATGCTCTGCCAGTGAGGAGCAGGCACAAGAAGCCACGAGAAAGCAGAGAAAGTACACGTGACCCAAACTAGCCAAAAGGATATTCCATACCACAGCATGTCATGGCCAGTATATAAACTGGGGGGAGTTACCCAGAAGAGACTAATCTCTGCTCGGGTCAGGGTGGGTATCAGTCGGCAGGTGGTGAGCATCACTTTGGGATTTGTTGTTTGTTTGCTTTATCCCTCTCTCTCTTTGTTTGTTACCTAATCCTATGGCTATGACTATAACTATTACCATTACTATTATTAAAATATTTAAGAATACTTCAGTTACTGAGCTGTTATTATATCAGCCCATGTTCTTCTACCTTTTTTTTTCTAATTCTCTTCCCTACTCCACTGGGGCAGGGAAGGAAGTAAGCAAACAGCTGCATGGTATTTTATTGACAGCTGGAGTTAAACCATGATAAACAACTGAAAAATTTTGTTTGATTTAAGACACAAAAAATCTCTGTTAGTTCAGAAAAATATCTATATAAAATCAGGAGATATTTGAACTTTGTAAGTTGTATACTGAGAATAAATAATTTGAAACTGAAGATGAAACTATACAAAATTTCTTTGGCACACTTGCACTTAAACAGGGGTTTATAATTTACACAAAGCATAACTACATTTTTCAATAGGTAAAAGGCACATTAATCATTCAGGGGCTGGAGCATACTTCGAAGAGTTGCATTGCTATGTGTCAATGTAAGGACTATCTATAGACACAATGATTGTTTTAATTTCAGAGTGAATATAAATTATAGCAATTTAATAATTTAGACAATCACACCCTAATAAGAATAATATGTTTTTATTTTCATTACAAACAGGGTGACCTTTAAAATTAGAAGCAATCTCTCTTTTATAGCACTTGGATGAGGAGATTTTAGAGTTTCATTTTCTTTCAAGCTTTTCCATTTAAATCTGTTTCATATATTCTTTAAGAATCCTGCTCCGTTCTTGCATTTGTTACAGACAGCACATTCTAATCCAACTCATATGTTTCTTAAAAGGGTGTAGATAACAATTCTAAACTAATTATAATATGTTTAAAGTAACAGATTATAACTGATATAACAGATCTGAAATGGGCAAAGAGAGGGACAGTTTCATTAATGGTGATCATGCGTGTTCTGCTGTGCCAATAAGGGATAACAAAATGTGTGTACTTAGCAGCATACTTTGGGGATTACTGTTGAAAATTCATTTTGGTTGTTGCCTGCATAGTGCAAATAACTCATAGTTTACACTTCTCATGGGAGAGTTCAGTGGCCAGGTAACCTCAAGAACTGAAGCACAGTAATCGCTAACAAAAAAATAAAATCCAAAAATTAATTCCTGGATGGGATGTGTACACTGGGTGAGTTGTGATTTCTGTTCTACAAAACACCTGCATCTGTGGCACACACACATACACACAATCACACTGTGCAGGAAAAACTCACAAAGTCAAGGCTTCTGGTCCAGCTGTGGCCAGTACCACAGACTCAAGGGAATGAAACAATTACAGATGGTCAAGGTTCCCAAGAACCTGCTGATGGTCTGCTTGGCTTTATACATAGTTCCCCACTAGGCTCAGGTTTTGGTATGGCTTTGAATGTGTTTCCCCAAGAGAGATGAGAGCAAAAGAGGATTTAATTGGGACAGTCACAATACTTGCTAATGACTTTGCTACTTGCATTACCACCAGGCAATTGCTTGTTACCTCGATTATTATTAGTTTCTGGCTTCCCACTATAAATGTGTTATAAGTATGGAAAGTTGCTAAGAGTGCCTTTTTGGTTGTTTCTTGTGAAAACCTAAAACACTACAGCAAAACAGATGTACTTCACTGCTTTTGGCCAACCTTCCTCATAACTATTTTCTGTGATCAGTTTATTTTTCCAGCTAACACCTGAACATATGAATGAATTAAGACTGGGCAGATAGAGCCATGTTTCACAAATGTGAGCATGGATTTTGCTTAGTCTCCACCCTATGGTATATGTTGTAAGAGAAGAACTACCCAAAACACAATACTAGCCAACAATAAACTATTAAAATATGTTATTTTAGGTTGTCTTTTGTAACAAAAATTCAAAGGTATTTTGCATTTCAAAGCTGAAAATGAACATGCAAAGGCAAACTGTCGTGTCTTTGAAGCAGCATCCTATGTTTGGAATATCTGTAGTGAAAGACAGTGAAAATTCTCTCAGCTGTGGCATTAATCTTTGCACCCCAAATTCATCCTCTTTGTTTAAAAGCAGAAGACAGCTTCTTTTGCAGTAAGACTGAAAAAAATATTATCAAAGGGACCATAAAAAAATGCTTTCTTCCATCCATTTCCCACCACATTTTTTTTTTTTATTTTTTTTGTTGCTCTTGTTATCATATTTCTAGGTGTGGGTCTTTGAGATTTACTCATCTTTGACTTTAACTTAAATTTGAGCTTAGCTAACTGTGAGACTTCTATATGGACCAAAGCTGTCATGTGCCATTCTAAAATTCAGTTTTATTTTATGGTAGATTAATTTAAATATACTATTTTAATTCAGACTTAAATGTCTGTCGTGGTTTAAACCCAAACAACCACGCATTTCATTCACTCACTCAACCCCCCTTTCTTGCCCTCCCCTGCTTCCAGAGAGATGGGGGGAGAATCAAAAGAATGCAACTTCCACAGGTTGAGATAAGAACATTTTAGTAACTAAGGTGTAACACAAATCACTGCTGCTACCACCAATAATAATAATGATAAAGGAAAAGAATACTGCATCTCATCAACCACCGACAGATAACTCACAACACCCCACCAACCGAGTGCTGACCGACCACCTCTTCCAACCACCCCGAGAGAGCTAGGCCTTCCGGATCCCCCCAGCTCATCCTGGGCATGACGTGCTATGGTATGGAATACCTCTTTGGTCAGTTTGGTCCTGTCAGTACAGTCCTGTCCCTCCTTCCTCCCGGCTTCCCCTCCTCCCCGGCAGAGCATGAGGCTCACAAAGTCCTTGGTCAGGGCAAACATCGCTCAGCAACAACCAAAAACATCGGCCTTATCAGCCTTGTTCCCGGGTTAAGTCAAAACACAGCTACTAAAGAGAAGAAAAACTGACTGCAACTGCTGAACCCAGGACACTATCCACCCCTTATTCCATACCATTCATGTCATGCTCAGATCCCACATTCTCAATATACTATCACTCTTACATATATATATATATATATACACACACATCTGCACACAGAGAGAAAAAGATCATTTCTTAGTGCATGGACCAGTCCCTATAAAGCTGCTGAGTCCATCTGGTCCATGATGTCAGGCTCCATTTCTTGTAACAGTCTTTCAGGACAGAAAAGGCTGTGTGCAGTGTTCACACTCGTGAATAAACTAGGCCATAGTGTCCATTGCTAAGTCCACCCCTCGATCATGAGTCCATCTGTATGTTGCATCTCTGCTCTGGTGGCCTGAAGTGTCGGGGGCCCACCAGGCTCAAAATGATTCACTGTCCCCTTCAGCAGTTTCTGCAGCTTGTTGCTGGGGACTCCATACAGCTGCTTTCCATCTCCAATGCTTCCAGAGCACTGGAGGGACCCAGTGGACTAGATACGGGCTCATACTGTCCCACACACCTGGCCACTCATGATTGTCCAGCCTTGGGGAAAATCTCTCTGTCCCCCCATATCGTTGTCTAACACTAGACAAGACCCAAACCTGACTCTGCTTGACTCTTGGGATCAGACAAAATGATTGTGGATAGAACACACTCTGTGTGCATGCCACCATGCTGATCCCCATCACAATCAGCAGGCAGGTCCCAAGGGTACCCAAAGGCCATTCAAGCCCTTCAGAACCCTCAAATGATGCTGCTGTGCTTGTCACCGGGGCTGCTGTAGCTGCTGTGCTCGCCGGCTCTCCCGTCACCGGCTTCCCTGTTCCTGAGTCCAGATCTTCCTCCTCTGCCTTGCTGGGAACTGCTCCGCGCTCTCCTGCATCCTCCTGGGGCTCGGCCTCGTGGCGCTCGGTGGGCGGCTCCCGGGGAATGCTCTCGGCCGCCGCCGGGCTGGGCTCGGCCGCGGGGCTCGGCTCCTCCGCGGGGCTCGGCTCCTCCGCCGCCCTCTCCCGCTGCTCGACCGCCGCCGCCTCCCTGCCGCCCTCCGGCCCTGCTTCCGACGCACCTTGGTCCCCGGGGCCGCGCTCCCGGGGCCGCCCCCCCGTATTGCAAGTCATTGCCATAAAGTACAATGGAACACGAACCTTAGCCCAAGCTCCCCCCCAGATAAACACCAACACAGAAAATACCGGCTCCACATAAGATACAACATTCCAAAACTGTGAGGTCAAGAGAAACAACATTAAAAGCCAATAAATCAGCATTGTGATGAGCAACCATTAATCCAGTCAGATCTGCCGTTATCTCAACCCTTCGTGCCCCACGTTGGGCGCCAAAAAACTGTCGTGGTTTAAACCCACGCAGCTCGTTCACTCATTCAACCCCCCTGGCTTGCCCTCCCCTGCTTCCAGAGAGATGGGGGGAGAATCAAAAGAATGCAACTTCCACATGGTTGAGATAAGAACAGTTTAGTAACTAAGGTATAACACAAATCACTGCTGCTACCACCAATAATAATAATGATACAGGAAAAGAATACAGCATCCCATCAACCACAACAGATAACTCACGACACCCCACCAACCGAGTGCTGACCGACCACCTCTTCCAACCACCCCAAGAGAGCTAGCCCTTCCGGATCACTCCCAGTTACATCCTGGGCATGACGTGCTATGGTATGGAATACCTCTTTGGTCAGTTTGGGTTCTGTCAGTACATCCTGTCCCT